>PVJO010005842.1:41532-94489 GCA_004026905.1 Hystrix cristata | reverse complement strand
AAAAAAAAAAAAAAAAAAAAGCTTGGTCACCTGGTCATGGTGGTGCATGCCTGTAACCCAGCATTTGGGAGGCTGAGGCAAGTGGATTGCCCCAAATCTGAGGTCAGCCTGGACTACATAGTGAGTTTAAGACAGCTGGGAATATAGAGCAAGAACCTGTCTCAAAAAGAAATCCAGGTGTAGTGCAGTGTTAATTCCAACACTCAGAGAGGTTGAGGCAAGAGGATCATAAATCTGTACCCAGCCTGGGCAACATAGTGAGACCTGTCTTGAAATAAAAATTAAAAAGGCCTAGGGCTGGGGATTTAGCTTAGTGGTTAGAGTGCTTGCCTTGCAAGCACAAGGTCCTGAGTTCAATCCCCAGCACCAAAAATAAAAATAAAAAATAAAAAGGCCTAGGAACATAGCTTCTTGGAAGAGTGATTTTCCAATACGCATGAGGTCCTAGGTTCAATCCCTAGCACACTAAGAGAAAAAAAAATTAAGGACTAATATGAAAAGTTCCTAAGTAATTTTTTGGGGTTGTACTAAGGATCAAACTTGGTCTTCAGACTGAAGTACATCCCCAACTCTTTGTTACTTTAAGGCAGAGTCTTAACTAAATTGCTAAATTGCCCAGGTTGGACTTGACTTTATGATCCTCCTGCCTCAGCCTTCCAGAATGCCAGAATGGTGGTGTTAAAAATAGCTTTTTTTTTTTTCTTTATGTGCTGGGAGAATGGTGGTGTTGTGGGAAAAGAGACCCAAGCCAAGGAAAGGAGGCACCACACTGGCCACAAGAAGACAGCTCTTTCATTATGCCTGCATAGGCCCAGGGGACTAATGTCCAAAGCCTGAGCCCCAAAGGGCTGAAGGGTTGAGGAGAGCAGTATTTATTTGTGAAACTCCACCCGGCTGGAAGGGGGAGTTCCTAAAATTTTAAAGTATAGACTAAACCTATTGATTGGACACACTACTTTTCACCTTATTAGCATACCAGCATTGGGGGTTGGGGATTTAGCTCAGTGGCAAGAGTGCAAGCCTAGCAAGCACAAGGCCCTAAATTCAATCCCCCGCACCTCCCTTCCCAAATAGAATACAGGCATTGATCAGTTACAAAAAGTTCACCTATTTTGCCTAGGAATGTAGTTAGTTACCTTATCCCAAGGGGAGGGGTACAGAGCATGTCTGGTTAATTTCAGCTAGTTCTGTTATCTATCTTCTTCACAAGCAGGGCTCAAAGTTCAGCACATATTGGTACAGTTCTCCAGTTGTTTTAAAAACTGAGAATTGCCTGCATGTCTTCCTCCAGGTGCAGATTCCTGCCATCACCACTGCCTGCAACAGTTTGAGCTTATGGCAGGGGTTCCACCACAGTGGGATTACAAGGGGCACCACCACACCCAGCACAGTTTTTTGTGTGTAGACAGGGTCTCACTGTGCAGTTCAGGCTGGCCCTGAACTCACTAGGTAGCCCAGGCTACCTCAAACTCATGGTGATCCTCCTGCCCCAGCCTCCCAAGTGCTGGGATTACAGGTGTGTGCCACCACACCCAGAACAAATTTTAGTTTTATTGTTTTTTTGTTTTTGTTTTTGGTGCTGGAGATCAAACTCAGGGCCTTGTGCTTGCTAGGTTGAGCACTCTAACCACTGAACCAAATCTCCAGCCCCATCATAGTTTTAAATCTGAGTTTTTTCTTTCCTCCTGAATGTGAATTTTATAGAAGAAAGTGGGTGATTTGTAGAGTTTTCCATAATCTGGATTTGGTTAACTGAATTCTTTCTTTTTTGGGGTGGGGGTTGCTGGAGATTGAACTCAGGGCCTTGCACTTGCTAGGCAAGCGCTCTACCACTTGAGCTAAATCCCCAACCCCGGTTAATTGAATTCTCATGTCAACATACATTTCTCTTCTACTAATATTTCTTGTAGGGTGATAGATCCAGGTGCTTGACTAGACTCAGGCTTAAGTTTTTTTTTTTTAAAACAGGGTCACGTAGTTCAAGCTGGCTTTGAAATCAAAGCAATCCTCCTGCCTCAGCCTCCTGAGTGCTGGAACTATAGGCATGCGCCACCATGCCCAGCTCAGTTTCAATTTTTTGACAAGAAAACTTCTTAGATGTTTTGTACTTCCAAGTGTGTTGCACCAAGAGGCACATTATGTCCAGTTGTCCCACCTTGGTGATGTTAAGATTTGTCAGTAGGTTCCTGTGTTGGCAACCTGATTCATCCACAGGAAGTCCTCATCAACTTTTCACCTAATAGTTTATTTTTGTTTTTTTTTGTTTTTGGTGCTGGGGATCGAACTCAGGGCCTTGTGCTTGTGAGGCAAGCACTCTAACCACTGAACTAAATTCCCAGCCTTGCCTAATAGTTTTAACAATCATTGTTCATTGCAAGCAAGGAGTTTCTGCAAGCATTCATTTGCATTTTGGACCTACCTTGTTTTCCTCACCACTCTAACTTCTGACCATGACCAGTACTATCTGGGATCTCAAGAGTGGCTAAATACTAGCAGTTGAATTTTACTCCTGTGGTTGAGGCCAAGAGAACTTGAGAAGGATTTTTTTTTGGTGCTGGGATCGAACTCAAAGCCTTGTGATTGTGAGGCAAACACTCTAACCACTGACCTAAATCCCCAGCTGTTTTATTTTGTTTTGTGACAGGGTCTCAGTTTGTAGTTCATGTTGACCTTGAATTCACTATGAGCCCAGGCTGGCCTCAGACTCGCAGCAATTGTTCTGCCTCAACCTCCTGAGTGCTGGGATTACAGGCGTGAGCCACCACCTCCAGCCAGAAGTGCAAATTCCTGGGTCCTATTAAAGACTTACTACATCAGAAACTCAGGGGGAGGCCCAGCAACGCGTTTTTAACAAGATTTCTGGTGATTCTGATGCCTGCCAAAGTTTAGGCACCACCAGACTAACACTGGTTGCTCTAAGGTGGCCTCCATCATCCGTGATTTACTAAGGTCCTATTGCGTGCATGGCGATATGCTGGGTGCCGAGCATTATGGCCGCAAAGAACAAGGTCTTGTGAACACAAGGAACTCAGTTTCTTTAGGGAACCCGAAAAGGTAACACGCCCTTTGCAGCATGCCACACAGGAGTTAAGATCCAGGCGAATCCAAGTTCAGGGAGCAGGCCCGGTTGGCAAAGTTTTAGAGGCGTCTCCACTGCTGGGGATTTAGCTCAGTGTTTATAG
This sequence comes from Hystrix cristata, assembly GCA_004026905.1. NCBI lineage: Eukaryota > Metazoa > Chordata > Mammalia > Rodentia > Hystricidae > Hystrix > Hystrix cristata. The sequence continues at coordinate 91,307 of PVJO010005842.1, read as the reverse complement.
AGTGCTTGTCTACCTAAGCGCAAGGCCTTGAGTTCGATCCCCAGCGCCAAAAAAAGAAAAACAAAACAGAGGCGTCTCCAGCTAGTCCTTAACGAAGACAAATTGTGGGAAGGAAAGAGAGAGGACTTCTACGAAAGGAGACTGGCATGAGCAAACGCAGGACGGCTGGCAAGGGGCCAACTCGCTGACAAGGCTGCTTTCTTCTCACCATCGCCGTTCCCGCAGTGCTCTCTGGCAGTGTTGTTTTCTTGGGACTTTTTCATGGTTATGTTCTTGCTCGTGCACAAACACGCTGGGGAGGTCACCTTGTTAGGGGCACCGCGCTGGAGTACAGGATTTGGTTTTGCGGGCTGGTGAGTGCAGGGAGACGTCTGTGGAATCTTTCACTTCTGCCACAGGTGTACTCCAGAAGGTGTGCTCTGAGGGTCGACAGAGCTTTGGCAGGAGAAGATACTGTACGGCAAACAGCGCAGCTTCCAAATCAGAAGCTATAGATACTGAGCTGCAAAGCCAGGAGTTCCGAGCCCAGTTTGGGAGCGGTGGGCGGAACTGCGCGGCGGAAACGGAAATCTGACAGCGGCGGAAGCACCGTCCTGCGGATCAACATGGCGGCACCCAGCTGGGCATGTAGCAGATAGGTTCCTGGGCTCGAGGAATGAACTTCAGGTGACTTGGGCAGGGGACTCAGGGACGGGGGTGTTTGGTTCCTTTGTTGTAACCTTCCTGAGGGTCTTTGGTGTATACAGAGTGCCTGTGGCGTCTTTCTGCGTTTAGATCTCATGCTTAGCCCTTCATCCCGAGGGCAGCAAAGGCTGAGATTGGGTGATTTCCGGTGGCTGGAGAAGTGGTCCAGGACTGTTAACTAGAACCCTAGGGACAGTCACGGGAGCCAATTTGGCGCGGCTGACTCTGGTTCTAGGGGAAAGACTGCAAAGAGACAATGCGAGAAAATCCGGTGGTTCATTGTTAGCGATACATTGCTTGAGAGTTACTTGCTGGGAATCGTCCTTACTGTGCTTCAAGATGTTATCGCTGCCAGCACAGATTGGTTCGGGGCAAATCTACTCTGTGGCTTTACCTACGACTAAAATCATTGCTGTCCTCTACTGAAGCTTATTTATGTATATAACAGCCACTGTGGTTGGCGCTGTGCATGCACCATCATTTAAGTACACAAAATTCGTATTCTGGAAGACCTGTTATTTTATACTTTTTGGAAACTGGACTTGGGTTCACTTAGATGACTTGCCCAATTTGCACAGCTAGTAAGTAGTGGAGCTGGTATTTAATTTCTGGTTTGTTTGTTTGTTTGTTTGTTTCTTTTAATTTCTGCTGTCTTGATTCCAAAACTGATGCCCATAACCACCCAGACTCTCTTTGCAATGTGCATTATGACCCACTCAATGTTTTGCGCTATTTTGAACCGTTAGGGATTTTTCCCACCTCTGAAATCCTGCAGCACCAATTTTCTGTATGATTCATTGGTACTGCTTTTGTGTGTGTGTGTGTGTGTGTGTGTGTGTGTGTGTGAGTGCCTGTGTGCATGCGTGTGCTGGGGATTAAACTCAGGGCCTTGCGCATGCCAGGCAAGCACTCTAACCTCTGAGCTAAATCCCCAGCCCCTGGTACTACATTTTTAATGTGTATGTGTGGTTACCACATTCTTTCATCCCAGATTTGGGTACATCATTTGAACAAGGGAAGACTTCTGCAATCTGGGCAATGTCGTTTAAACTACGGATCTTTGAAATTTCTTGGCTTGTAGGGGAGAAGAGAGAGAAAGAACTAGGAAGTATTAGAAGACTCAGTATTTTGGGTTGATCTCTCTCCCCAGATACTGAGCCCAGAAGCTGGATCTTACTTTCTTTGTATATGAAGCCTCCTTTACACCACTGTGCCCAGAGTAAACTTTCAAAAAACTGTTTTTGGTACAGTTCTTAAAGCCATACCCTCATGTGGTGATTTGCTATGTCTACCTGTTAGCCCATATGTTTTCAATACTGGCCCAGTTATCAGATCTGATCCTACTTAGAACTGGATGAAGAAAAAGTGTAAGGAAATGTGTTGCTCAGCCCTTTCATTATTCCTACTATCCAGCCGTGTCTCCCTATATCTCACCTCCTGAAGCTTTTGGAGGCAGCTAACTTCATTAAGCTTTCCCATGTACCATGTTTATTCCCAGAATCCACACTTGCTCAAGTCTCCTTCAGACTGGAGCTTGGCCTATTCTTTGAGGTCTGGTTCAGTGGTTTTCAACTAGGGTTGATTTTTCTCCTGAGGGGACATTGAGCAATGTCTGGAAACTTTTTTTTTTCTTTAAAACAAGGTCTTGCTATGTAGCCCGGGTTGGTCTCAAACTTGAGATCCTCCTGCCTCAACCTCCCAAGTGCTGGGATTACAGTGTTACCATCCCCTGCAGGAGTTTCTTTATAATTTTCTCGAGTCTCCCCCCTACCTCCACACTATTCCAGACTTCCAAGACACACAGATACCACAACGAACTAGGCAGCAGAGCATAGTGGTTAAGAGGATGACTCTGGGATTGAGTCCTGGTTCTACCACTTACTAATGCTAGGACCGTGGATAAATGATTTAACTTCTCAGCACCGGTCCTTCCTCAGCTAGCAAATGTGAATAATTATAATCTATCTCATATAGTTGTTTTGAGGATTAAATGAATGAATGTGAAAAAAGTGCTTAGAACAGTGTGTGGCATGTACTAAATACTCAATGAATATTGGTGAATTTTATAGTGTTATGAATTACATTTGAATTAAAAAACAAAAAATTGGGGCTGGGGATGTAGCTCAGAGGTTAGAGTGCTTGACTTGCAAGCGTAAGGCCCCGAGTTCGATCCCCAGCTTCCAAACAAACAAAAACAAAAACCAAAAAATCTTGGCCTAGCCAGACAGAACATGTCTCCAAGGTGGTTCAGTAGTTTGGAACACCTGAGTTGCCAGTAATAAAATCATCATCATTGGTTAGAGTGTGTGCCTCGCAAGCACAAGGCCCCGAGTTCAATCCCCGGCACTAAAAAAAAAAAAAATCATTATTATAGCTAACATTCACCCGCATCTTTTGTTTTTTAATTCAGATGCAATTCACACACCATAAAATTTGCCATTTTAGAGCTGGATGTGGTGGTGCAGGCTGTAATCACAGCACCCAGAGGGCTACGGCAGGAGGATTGTTGTGTGTTTGAGGCCAGCTTGGGCTATGTAGTGAATTGAAAGTCCGCCTGGAGTACATAGCGAGGCCCTGTCTCAAAACCAAAACTAAACTAAAAAAAAAAACAAAACAGAAAACTAGAATTGTACATTACAGTATACTCCCTCGAAGTCGTGCTTCAGAGTTTGTGGCCTCAGTCATTTGCAGATTTTTCCTTAGAACCTAACTAATAATTGTTCCCAGAAACGCCTGCAATTTTGAGGAAACCACAAATATCCTCCATAATTGTTTTGTTTGGGGGGGCGCGGGAGGTTTGCAAGCACCCAATCCGAGAGCATTATTCAGTTCTCCTTGCTGCTGATTGGCTGCTTCCCTGTAACCCATCTTCAGGCACATGGACTAGCATTCATGCATGGCAACAGGTTGCTGTACCTCATGTAGCTGAGTGTTCTTGGTTTTGCTCTTCTTAAAGCCCTAAAATGCTGCCAAAATGCCCTGTGCCTTTTAAAGCTTTATTAATACGGTATTTAATTAAATTACATAACTGTGGAAGACATAGCATATTTAGGGTTTAAACTATCAAAATAGGCATTTTTCTGACCATATCTGAAAATTTGCAGTTTTTCCCAATTCACAGGTACTCTAAGAATGTAACCCCCATGAATTTTGGGAGTCTACCATATAAGGTCCTTTGTGATTGACTTCTTTAGATTTTCTCAAGGTTCACGTATGTGGTAACTTGTGTTAGACCATCATCCCTTTTTATTTATTATTTGGTTTTGGTTTTGGGGTTTGTTTGTTTGTTTGTTTTTTGAGATAGAGTCTCTCTATGTAGTTCAAGCTGGCCTTGAACTCACTATCTAGCCCAGGCTGGCCTCAAACTCACAGCAATCCTCTAGCCTCAACCTCCTGAGTTCTGGGATTACAGGTGCACACCACCACGCCCAGCTTATATATATATTTTTTGTGGGGGGAGGGAGGTGCTGGGGATCGAACTTGGCCTTGCACTTGCTAGGCAAGCGCTCTACCACTTGAACTAAATCCCCAATATATTATTTGTTTTTTTGAGACAGCATCTCACTATGTGGTCTATGCTGGCCTTGAACTCACTGTGTAGTTGAGGCTGGCCTTGAACTTGTGGTGAACCTCCTGTCTCAGCCCTCTAAGTGTTGGGACTACAGGCATTCGAGACCATACCTGTCTTTCATTCCTTTTTATTTGCATATCAAATTATATTCCATTGTATAGAATTTTGTTGATCCATTCGTCAGTTGATGGATGTTTTCATTGTTTCTACTTTTTACACTTAGGAACAAAACTGTTTTGAACATTCATGAATGTGCTTTTTTAGTGAACACATTTTCCTCTTTCTTGGGTATATCCCAGAGAGTTGAATTGCTGTGTCATATGGTAGCTCTATGTTTATCTTTTTGAGGGTCTGCCAAATTGTTACCCATAGCAACTGCATTGGGTATTTCACATTCCCAACAAGAATTATGCGGGTGCCAGTTTCTCTACATCCTAGTCAACATCTGTTATTTTTTTATTTTCCCTTTTATTTATTTATATTTAATTATACCCATCCTGGTGGGTGTGAAGTGTCAACGCATCATAGTGGTGTGTGGTCTTTGTTGTTTGTGTGTTTTGGTCTGGGGCTTGAACCTAGGGTCTCTCTCAGCTCATGCCACGCACATTACTTTACTGAGCTACAGCCTCCAGCCCTCGTTGTGGTTTTGATTTTCAGGGCTATTTTGTTTGTTTTGTTTTTTGCATTTTGCCCAGGCTGGTCAAGCAATTCTCCTGCCTCAGCCTCCAATGTAGCTGAGGCCCAAGGCATGTGCTGGTGAGCCCAATCATGTGGTTTTCTTTTTTGTTTCCATGATTGCTAATGATATACATCCTTTCGTGTACTTATTGACCATTCGTATATCTTCTCTGGTGAAATGTCTGTTGAAATTCTCTACCCATTTTAAAGCTGAATTGTCTTTCAGTTGTTGAGGTGTTTTTTTGTTTTTGTTTTTGTTTTTTTTGCCACTGGGGATCGAACTTGGCCTTGTGCTTGTGAGGCAAGCACTCTAACCACTGAGCTAAATCCCAAGCCCCTCAATTGTAGAGTTATAAGAGTTTTTTTAATATATTCTGGGTACAGGTCTATTATCAGTTATATGATTGGGAAATATTTTCTTCCATTCTATAAATTTTCTTTTCATTTTCTTATTAGTAATTATATTTGATACACAAATATTTGTTGATCTTGTCTTTGGTTACCTTTGGTGTCATATCTAAGAAACTCACCTAGTTTAAGAGACATGAAGATTTACACTCCTTTATTTCCTGAGTGTCCTGTCATTCCAGCTCTTGCACTTAGGTCCTTGGTCCGTTTCATGTGCGTTTCTGTATAAGGTGGGGCCCAGCGTCATCCTGTGCATGTAGATATGCAGGTGTCCCTGCACTACTTGTCAAAAATACTATTCTTCCCCCATTTGAAAATCTTGTCATCCTTATTAAAAATTTAGTTAACCAAGGGCTGGGGATTTAGCTCAGTTGTTAGAGTACTTGCCTGGGAAGCACAAGGTCCTGCGTTCAATCCCCAGCACCAAAAAAAAAAAAAAAAAAAAAAAAAAAAAAAAAAAAAAAAAAAAATGGTAATAAATTAGTTAACCATAAATGCAATAGAGTATATCTGTCCTTAGGCTAGGAGCACACGTTGATTAAAATAGCTTTATAGCTGGGCGTTGTGCTGCACACCTCTGATCGCAGCCCTTGGGAGGCAGAGGCAGAGGCAGGATTACCATGAGTTTGAGGCCAGCCTGAGTTACATAGTGAGATCCTGTCTAAATAAATAAGTAGCTTTGAATAAATTGTGAGATAGGGAGGTGTGAACCCTCTAACTTTGTTGTTTTTCAAGATTTTTCGAGCTATTTTGGGTCCCTTGCCTTGCTATTACGAATTTTAAGATCAGCTTGTCAACGTCTATCATGTGTGTGTTTGTGGTACTAGGAGTTAAACCCAGGGCCTTTTTTGCACTGAGCTATTTGTTTTTTTTGTTTTGGTGCTGGGGATCAAACTCAGGGTCTTGTGCTTGCTAGGCAAGCACTCAAATTGATTTTTGTTTTGCGATAGGGTCTTGCTGAGTTGCCCAGACTGAGCTCAAACTTGTGATCCTCCTGCTTCAGCCTCCCAGACTGCCCGCATCACAGGCTTGTGCCACCATGCCTGGCTGTCCCCAACCCTTTTTGTTTGTTTCGTTTCATTTTTTTGGTGCTGGGAACTGAACTCAGGGCCTTCTACTTGCAAGGCAAACACTCTAACCACTGAGCTAAATCCCCAGCCCCTTCCCCAACCCTTTTTAACAGTTTTATTTTGAGACAGATCATCCAGCCATCATGCTTCAGTCTCCCAAGTAGTAGCTGGGATTGTAGGTGTGGTTCACTATGTTCAGCTTCAGTTTATGAATTTCTATAAAAACAAGCCATTGGAATTTTTATAAGAATTGCATTGAGTTTGCAAATTTGGGATGTATTTCCATTTCATAGTATTGTTTTTCGTGAGCATAAGATATCTTTCTGTTTGTTTAGGTCTTTTGTTCTAGCGCAGGCCCTCTCTCTCACCTGGTTGGAAAATCCCGCGGTCAGGAGGCGCCGCCGCGCCCTGTTTAGGTCTTTTGTGATTCAACAATGTTTTATAGTTTTTGTTTTAGGGTTTTGTTTTTTTGTTTTGTTTTGAGATAAGGTCTTGCCATGTAGTTCAGGCTGGCCTCAAACTCTTCTGGACAATCCCCCTGCCTCAGTCTCCCAAGTGCTGGGATTGCCAACGTGCATCACCATACGTGGCTATTTAATAGTTTTTTTTCAGGGGGGTTGGTGTGGTTGAGACTGGGTCTCATTTTGTAGCCCAGGCTGGCCTTATACTCCCAGTGATCCTCCTGTCTCAGCCTCTTGAGTACTGGGATTACAGGTGTGCACCACTATCCCTGGCTGTTTTATAGTTTTGAGTGGGCAAATCTTGTAATATGGTTAAATTTATTCTGACATATTTTATTCTTTTTGATGCTATTTTGGGGGGTTTTATGCTATTGTAAATGAGAACTTTTCTTTTTTATTTCCTATTTATTTCAAGACAGGTTCTCACTATGTAGTTCAGGCTGACCTCGAACCACTATGTAATCCAGGGTGACCTCAAACTTGCAGCAGTCCTCCTGCCTCAGACTCCTGGATGCTGGGATTATAGGCACGAGCCACCATGCCTGGGTTTTTTGTTTGGTTTCTGAATTGGGGATTAAGCCCAAGGCCGTCTGTGTGATAGGCAAATGCTCCACCACCAAGCTATATCCCTGTGCCTTTTTATATTTCACTTTTGTGTGTGTGTGTGTGCTGGGACTCGAACTCAGGGTCTTGCAGTTGCGAGGCAAGCACTGTACTAACCACTGAGCTAAATCCCCAGCCTGTATTTTGCTTTGTGACTGGGTTTTGCAGAGTTGCCCAGGCTAGTGTTAAACTTTTGATCCTTTTGCCTCAATCCTCTTATTTGGGATTATGGACATGTACCACCACATCTGGCTCATGACATTGTTTTCTTAATTCTATTTCCGAGTTGTTCTTAGTTGATATGTAGACATACAAATGATTTTTATAAGGTTGGCTATTTAGCTCAGTGGTAGAGTACTTGCCTAGCAAGCACAAGGCCCTCAGTTCAATCCACAGCACCTAAAAAACAAAAACAAAAAACAACAAATGATTTTTATGTATTGATCTTTTACAGTCTGAGGTTTTAAATCTGAGCATCTCAGTCCACATTCTCTCCAATTTGATACAGAATCACTACTCTCCACTCTGACACATTTATCTGCCTTGCCCCTGATGGCATCGTCCTCACTTGTTGGGTGTTCCCGAGGTTGTAGGTGGTCTGAGTTGGCTGTAGATAATTTCACTAGGCCAATGGCCTGGGGAAGGCCGAAGAGGGAAGGAATGATCATGTGAACTGACAGAAAGGAGGATCCCCTGATGCCTGGTAAAGAGAATTGGGGCTGTTGTCTTTACTGTTCTTAGGGGTGAATGAGAGGAAATCTTGTGGATGCAGCACTGGAAGGAGTCTCACCGGAGAGGCTTGGAGTGCAAGATGCTGTCGAGACCAAAGCCAGGGGAGTCTGAGGTGGACCTGCTGCGCTTCCAGCGTCAGTTTCTTGCCACTGGTGCTGCCCCAGCAGTGCAGTTGGTGAAGAAAGGAAGCAGGAGAGGAGGCACTACTAACCCAGATTGTCCTCCACAGCAGGACCATCGGGATGTGGTAATGCTAGATGGTAAGTGTCTGCAGGCATGAGGTTAGAAAGGAGAGTGGGGCCAGCTTAGGACCCCTCCCTCATCCTGAGGTGGCCAGATTCTGCCCTATCACTTCAGACACTGTTGCTGCAGTCCCATTTTACAGATGAAGAAACTGAGGCTCAGAAAGGTTAAATATCTTATCCATGGTTGCACAGCTTGAGCCAGGGCCCCACAGCAGCTGCCTGTTTTCCTTTGCCCCCAGCCCCAAGCTGTCAGCATCTGTCTTAGTCACTTTTCTTATTGCTGAGATAAAATACCCAACACCCAAAGATTTTTTGTTTTTTTTTGTTTTTTTTGGTGGTGGGGATTGAACTCAAGGCCTTGTACTTGCTAGGCAAGCACTCTTAACCACTCAGCTAAATCCCCAGCCCCTCCAACACCCAAAGTTAGAGGAGGAAAGGTTTACTGTAGTTCACAATTTGCAGAGGTTTCAGTCCATAGTTGGCTGGCTCCAAGGCAAGGTGGCATGGCTGAAACGGTTCATGGCAGTCAGAAGGCAGCAAAAGCAGCAAGCAGCAGGTGGCAAGCAGCAACCCACACTAGCCCACTTTCTGTCCTTTATATTCTATTCAGGTTACACACCCTTAGGGCAAGTAGCACTCACACCCAGGTGGGGCTCCATGAATCCCAGCATCACATCCTTAATCCCAGTATCACACACCCTACCTAGATGTAGCCGCCTCCAAAAAGCCCCACCTATGACCCTCTGCCTGAGGCTTTGGCAAGACATCTAGATAAGCCCATAATAGTTTTTTTCTGGGAAGGCATGAGCATCCTCATGTCTGAGGTTTCTTTCTTTCAGATCTCCCAGATTTGCCACCAGCTTTGGTTCCTGCTCCCCCAAAGCGAGCCAAGCCCAACCCTGACCAACCCCTGCCTGCATATGAGGACGCTGAGGAGAGGCTGAGCAGGCACGATCAGCACATCACTGCTGTTTTGACCAAGATTATTGTGCGTCTCTCCCCAACTGAGAGGGATGAGGCATCAGGGGCAGCCAGGATATCGGGGAGGAGGGGAAAGGGAGACTTTTCCCCAGTCACACTGGGCTGGGTTGGAACCCCTGTGACCAGATACAGAGTATGTTCGTGACCCCTTCCCCCCTCAGTGAGGTTCTCATGATGGGAACTGGGGCCAGGGGCATGGGCTCCCAGCCAGGGAAGTCTGTACTTTCACTGATTTGTGCTTTGTTGCCACAGGAACGAGATACAAGGTCAGTGGCCGTGACGCTGCCTGTGCCCAGTGGCGTGGCTTTCCCTGCTGTGTTCCATTGCTCACGAGAGAGACAGGTGGGCAGGGGTAACCTTAGATGGTCCTTAGGGGGCTGTCATGTATTCTCATCCAGGTAGTTTTAGTAATGATAAGCAGCTCCATTTTGATTTTTAAACTTTTTCTCTTGGTTTTTTGAGACAAAGTCTCACCATGTAATTCAGGCTAACCTCGAACTCACTATGTGCGGTAGCATAGTCTGGCCTCGAATTCACAGCGATCCTCCTGCCTCAGCCCCCAGAGTGCTGGAGTTACAGGCCTGTGCCACCTCACCCAGCTAGCAACTCCATTTTTAGTATATTTGCTGCCGAAGTGAGCACTGGCGACTCCATTTTTAAAGCAGCATCATGCTAAGCTCATCATATACTTTGCCTCATCTAATCCTCATGACCCTGTGTAAGGCAAATAGCATTATCCCCATTTTTCAGATGAGCAGACAGATACCCTGAAGAGAGAAACAACTTGTTCAATACCACACATCTAACAGGCGGAAGAGCTAGAATTTTAACCCAAGCTGGTCAGGTTTCCAGACTTGTGCTTCTGTGGAGCTCTGCTCTTTTCTCAGGACTGGGGCCATGACACTTGGGAACTGAATAGAGTCCCTTCTGTCTCTGTGTTCCAGGGACTTTTGTAGAGGGAGTTGAGGTAGAATGGGGAATGAGTGTGGTCACTGGGTTTTCTTTTTGCCCCATAGGGGAAACCAGCAGCATCCGGGAAGAGGAGCCTCTTTGCCCAGGAGATTGCAGCCAGGAGAGGGTTAGAACGCAGGGTACCATCGACTGTGGAAGCCATGCCCCACCTGGGCCCACCAGAGGGTGAGTTGGGGCCAAAGATGCCCAGGCCTAGCCTATTTAGAAGACATACTCATAAGGTCCCCTGTGAATATGCATCTTTCCTGCCTCAAAGGGGAGGTGCACCAGGCATGGTGGCGCATGCCTGTAATCCCAGCATTCCAGAGGCTGAGGCAGGAGGATAACTGTGTGTTGGAGGCCAGCCTGGGCTATATAGTGGGTTCAAGACCAGCCTCAACTGCATAGTGAGACTTTGTCTCAAAAAACAAACAAACAAAAACCCCAAAAAACGAAAACTGAAAGAGGAGGTGCATTTGAGCTCTATTTCAAGAAAGTCATCCCATGTCCCCACTGCACTTAGAGTACTAAGTATAGGTGCCTGGGGTCTCATGGGGGTCTCAGGTGCAGGGAGGGGTACATAGTATGCAACTTGAAGAGAAAAAGAAGGGGGTAGAAGTATCTGGCAGAAACCAAATACATAGGCCAAACTTCATGAATGCTATAAATAACTAGTGGAAGAGTGTGGAGCAGGCCCCTAGAGGAGATGGCTGCCTAGATAGCCAACAGAAAAGTCAGAAACCAGGATGCTTCTGAGGGAAAGCTTTTCCTGTAAATCTTAGGGCAACAGTGAGTAGAGCAACCACCCCTACCCTGAGGATGCCTCACATGCTGTTGCCAGGGCTCACAGGCCCCTGGAGGAGGCCACAGAATCCTGTCACGGCCAGGAGGGCAGATCAGTGAAATGATCTTACACTTCTTCCAGGTGCTGTGACCTGTGAGGCACCCGCTCCTAGGGACCAGGTCACCCAGCTTCTGGGGAGCAGCCACAGCTTCCAGGGGCCCCATCTGGTCACAGGAAAGGGGCTCAGTGGCCAGGAGGCTGAGCACGAAGCCCAGACCATCCATGAAGAGAATGTAGCAAGACTGCAAGCCATGGCTCCGGAGGAGATCCTGCAGGAGCAGCAGCAGTTGTTGGCCCAGCTTGGTGCGGTGCCTGGCTTTCTTGTGGGCTGGGTGGGATGGGACCATTGCATAGTGAGGAAGGCTCACTGTGAGTGCCCTGCACTGTGCTGAGGATTTAATACAGCCTGTTTTGTCCTGAAACTACTGCCATGAGGGAGCGAGGATTAACTTCATTTGACTTGTGAAAAAAATTGAGATTCAAAACTTTAAGAAATTGGGGCTGGGGATTTAGCTCAGCTGTTAGAGTGCTTGCCTGGCAAGCACAGGGCCCTGAGTTCGATCCCCAGCACCAAAAAAAAAAAAAATCTTTAAGAAATTGCCCCCAGCCTACACAGCTGGTAAGGACACAGATTGGATTTACTTCATTTCATTTTATTTTTTTTGTAGTGCTGAAGATCAAACCCAGGGCCTCGTGCATGCTAGGAAAGCACTTTACTGCTGAGTTACAACCCCGGTCCTAAAGGACAGATTTTTTTTTTTTTTTTGTGGTGCTGGGGATCCAACTCAGGGCCTTGTGCTTGCCAGGCAAGCATTCTAACCACTGAGCTAAGTCCCCAGCCCCTAAATGCCAGATTTAAACAAATATGATTCAACCCAGATTTCTGTCTGGTGTCCTGGGCCTGCCTGTTTTGGGTTTTGTTTCTTCAGGTGTTTTTTTTGAGACAAGGTCTTACTATGTAGTCCAAACTGGGCTTAAACTTGCCGTATATCCCAAACCGGCCTTGAGCTCCTCCTATCTCCGCCTTTCAAGCACTTAGGATTACAGGCATCCACCACCGTGCCCAGCTGCTCTTAACCGCTGTGTTGTGCATTCCTCTCCTACCTGGTGAAGATGCGTGCTTTATTATAGTCTAGTGCAGCGATGGCGAACCTTTTAGAGCTGCTTGCCCAAACTGTAACTCAAAACCCACTTATTTCTTGCAGAGTGCCAGCACTGCCATTCAACCTGGGTACTGAGGTTTTAGTTTAGAAAAGAGCTACTATTACCTGATGTTCAGCTGCCGGGCCAGGCTGGCTCGAGTGCCGACAGAGTGCGTGTCCGCTGCGGCCTGCGTGCCGCGTGTCCAGTGTAACTGCAGTATGTTCTGCTGTATGACAGGACGCTGTGCCACGCCTCCCTCCGGTTTGCTGTCAACCTCTCTGCAAATTTCTAGTTTCTAGACGCATAAGTCAATCTCGTTCCCTTCTGTGTATCTTACACCTGAATAATACATACCTTTGTAAACGTGGGCATACATTAGCTGAGAGAAGATAAGGGAAATTGTTCCCCTAAGTGTCTTTTCTTTGGCCTTCGTCAACATTCATTCAGCCACTTATTTTTGACCTGTGACCTCCTGGTAAGCACAGAAACCTGGGCCAGGGTGCTCAAGGGGCAGAGGAAAGGAGGGTGGTCAGACTGCAGGGGCCCCACAGTGTAAGAAGGCAGAGTCATGGGAAGGCCACAGCAGGGCCGAGGGTGTTCAGGCGAGGGCTGGGCAGCAGCTCGTTCCGTCCCGGCACCCAGGCGCAGGCAGCGCTCGCAGAGGCCGGCCCTTGCTAGCTGTCCTTTCCCCTCACCTCTAGACCCCCGCACGGTTGCCTTCTTGCGATCTCACAGCCATACCCCGGAGCAAGCAGGAGAGAAGGCCACTGAGGAGCGGAGGCTGGAAGAACCCTTGATTGCTGTAACCCAAGAGGAGCCCATCATGTCAGCATCTGCTGCTGTGCCCGCGCAGGATGATGAGCTGGAGCCAGGAGCCCCAGGTTGGGAGGACGACGACCGTGTTTTTGTGGATAGAAGCAGAGAAAAGTGTTCTTCCTCTTAGCCCTGGAGGGTGGGGCAGAGAGAAGCTTCTCTGCCCTGGGACATGCTCCCATTAGTCTTCATTTGTTATGCACATCTTCCTGCACATGCTTCCTGTTTTCTCATCCTATTACTGCTCCTTCTCCCCCTTCGTAGTGAGAGGCAGCAGGGTGTGATGGCTGAAGCTCCCTCCCTGTGCAGGCCCTCTCTCTGCCCTGCTGCAGCTGCCCAGCTCTCGCCCTCTGCATTCTTCTGTTCCTTCTGCCTCCTCTCCATGGTGGGAGCTGCCAGGGGCAGGACATGGGAGAGGAAGATTCTGACAAAGGTCTATGAACATGCCAGATCTCAAGCAGAGGCCAGTGGAAGCACTCATTTCCCAGAAACTAGATTATTTCATTAGGATTAACAAAGGAAGAAATCAGATTATAACAGCCAGGAGCCTCCTGCTCCCGGAGGTGTCCAGGGCCAGCCCAGGGCCAGCCGTGCATGTTGGCTGGGGGTTGGGACAAGGAAGCAGGAGAATGCTGTGGGGGGGTGTTTCTGTGTCATGGCCCCTGGAGCAGTGTGCTGCCCCATGTTGTCCCCTCTCCCCTGTTCCTTTGAGGGTTTGCTACCAAGAGTGAGGAGGTGTACTTTCATTATGTATATAATCTTTCCTTCTTCCTCTGTTGCACCTTTCTTCTCTTTTCTCTTCCTTTCTTTTTTTCCCCTTCCAGCCAATCCTTGCATTCAGCAGAGGGCTAGAGCCAGGACTGGGTGGCTGTGCCATAGCTAAGATCTTCACCCTGTTCTCAGGAGTTCCTATTCCCAAGCCTCACTTAGCCCCAACTGAGGGTAGAAGCTGCTGGGTCCTGGGGTACAGGGGATGTGGCAGGATCCCTCCGGAAAGCCCATCATGCTTTCATCTCCCCAGCTCTGAACCTGCCCTTGACCCCCCATAAAGAATGGCTTCACATGGACACTGTTGAGCTGGAGAAGCTGCACTGGACCCAGGACCTGCCCCCGCTCCGGCGGCAGCGGACGCAAGAGGTGAGCACACCCCACTGGCCTACCGAGGTAGGGGTGGCGCTGCTGCCCCTTCCCCCAGCACCCAGGCCCTTCTTGTTCCTGAGCCTGAAAAACACCTCTGCTTCGCTCTCACCCTCTTCTTCCAAGCACTGCCTGGCCCCTACTGCTGGAGAAGCCCATTTCCACTGACAGAGTCAGTTCCTAAGTCCTAAGAGGCCTGGGATTAAAGGTGAGCAGCAGGTACAAGGAAGTTGCTGCCATTCCCAGTTCAGTCTTCTTTGTCTTCCCACTAGAAAATGCAGGCCCGATTCAGTCTTCAGGGAGAGCTCCTGGCCCCAGATGTAGACCTACCCACCCATCTGGGCCTGCACCACCATGGAGAAGAGGCAGAGGTGAGGCCTGGGGTCTGGGAAGAACTGGGCAAGTCTTGGGAAAAGCTTTTAATAACCATGTGGAGAAGCACCCCTGGTTGGCTGTGATCTGTGTGTTCTGTACCAGATCATGGCCTTGCTGCCCATTCAGTTTCTTAGGCTCTGAATTTTTCTTCTCTGCTACTCACCTTCTGGTCAGTCCTAAAACTTGCCACTCTATCATTCCCGTGGTGCTCCTGTACCGTGGTGTTATCCCCTCGTGTCTCCTGAGTCACTGAGCCCTTCTTGCTTTTCCTCAGGCTGTTCCATCCTTTCTGGGCTGCCACACTGATTTCCCCTGGCCTGGCTCAGGTCACACTTTGCCTCAGCAAGTTTCCTGGCTCCCCTCTGCTCATAGAATGAGGTCCTGGCTCCTTAACTTGGCCAGATGGTGCTTCCATGGGCTGACCCTGCTGAGCCTCTGCCCCTGCCTCCTTCCCTCCTGCCGGACCACTCTGCTGGCTCCTCCCTCATCCTTCTGTGCTCAGGGACCCCAAGGGCTTGACTTTACCTTTACTCCACTGGAACTGCCTGTCCATGAGATCAGATCATTTTTCCAGGTCCAAATCCTTCCCGTCCTCTGGTTGCAAATTAAGAATTGATTGCTACCTTTCCCCACCTGCCTTATGCCACAGTACATGTACACATGTCCTATTTTCTTTACCAGCTTGACGCCCCATGGAGAGTAGGAGCAAGGGATGGCACTTCCTTATCTTGTCTTTCCCTGGCTTCTTTCTGGGTATTTCTGGGACAGTACCCTTCAACTTGCCTCCTTTTGATGTCCTGTTCCTGCTCCAGAGAGCAGGCTATTCCTTACAGGAGCTGTTCCACCTAACCCGAAGCCAGGTGTCCCAACAGCGAGTGTTAGCGCTGCATGTGTTGTCCCAGGTCATTGGCAGGGTAAGTGGACTTCTGGCCTGTCCTCTCAAGCTCCATCTTCCATCTTCACCTCTCAACCTTAGACTTCCCCACCGCCTGCCCTTTCTGCCTGGGATGAGCCCTTACGTCAGTTGTCTGTAGTTCATGCTGGGATTAGAGGAAGCACAGGGTCATGGATTGGCCAAGATTTTATACAATTTCAGCATCTTCAACAAGGTTTTATCCTGCCCCAAGGCCCAGGCTGGTGAGTTTGGCGACCACCTAGCAGACAGTGTCTTACGCCTCCTTTTGGATGCTGGTTTCCTCTTCCTTCTGCGCTTCTCTCTGGACGACAGAGTAGATGGGGTCATCGCAGCTGCCATCCAGGCCCTTCGGGTTCTGCTGGTGGTGCCTGGAGATGAGGTACCACAGGGACAGGACCCTGCTCCTCAAGCTGAGTGTGCCCCATGCCATGACTTTGGGGGCAGAGTGGGATATGGGAGGGCAGCATCGCCTTCTCCTAAAGGCTCCAACACCTGGAAGCCTTGCCTTTCTGTTCTTTTCTAAGGGTTTCTGTTGTACCCCTGGACTCTACCTGCCCCTTCCTCCCTTCCCACCCCTGCATCCATCCTCTGACAGGAGCTCCTGGACAGCACCTTCTCTTGGTACCACGGAGCTTTGGTCTTCCCTCTGATCCCCAGCCGAGAGGACAAGGAAGATGAGAATGAGGATGAAGAGCCTCCAGACAAAACAAAGAAGAGTCCTGAGGAAGGAAGCCGCCCTCCCCCTGACCTGGCACGACATGATGTCATCAAGGTAGAGGGAAGGCTTCTTTCCCTTCCCAGACCCAGTGGCCAAATGTTCTGGGCAGGAAGGGTCATCAGGGCTCACCTGCATTTGGCAGTAGGTTTTTCTCTCGACCCCCAGGGGCTCCTGGCTACCAGCTTGCTGCCTCGGCTGCGCTATGTACTAGAGGTGACCTGCCCAGGGCCCACTGTGGTCCTTGACATCCTGGCTGTGCTCATCCGCCTGGCGCGGCATTCTCTGGAGTCAGCCACAAGGGTGAGAAGGAGAGGGGACCAGGGAATAAGCACAGAGCTCACCAGAGCCTGGCCTTTCTCCCTCGCCTTCCTACCTCCTCTTTTCCCCCTTCTTTCCACAGGTACTGGAATGCCCGAGGCTCATAGAGACCATAGTTCGAGAGTTCCTGCCCACTAGCTGGTCCCCTGTAAGGATGGGACCTACTCGCAGTCTACACAAAGTACCCTGTGCCGCTGCCATGAAGCTCCTTCGAGTCCTGGCCTCGGCTGGTAGGAATATTGCTGCTCGGCTGGTGAGCAGGATGCGAGACGAGGGATGGGCCCCTGGGACAGGGATGGGCTGGGAACTAGGCAGGGCCCCTGAACTCTAGGTGGCCAGCTCATACCATCTTCCTCTTCCTCTTCAGTCTAGTTGCTTAGACATTCAGTAGACACCACCAGGCAGGAAGCAGGCTCCCTGGAGCCTCTTGCATCCTGTAGGCCTACTCTGGTCTCTTGCTGCAGGCAGCCTCTCTGCCCCAGACCAGACCAGAAGAACCACATACACGTAGGCACTCATCAGCTGTAGCCAGACAATGTAGGGAAAGTGCCCAGCAAGTGCTTGCCAAAGAGGGAGGCTCTGGATTCGATTGTCAATGCCCCCTACAGAAGTAGTTCATTCAAGGAGGGAGGTAGTTTCACTCCTTCCCAGAGCTGTGACCTGTGGTACCACAGAAACTTGGAACAGGCCAAGTTGAGCCAGTTTCTGTAGTGAAAGAACCTGATGCTCACTGAATTTGTGACTCCCATCTGACCCTGAACCCCACCTCCCCCCCAACCAAGTTGAGCAGCTTTGATCTTCGAAGCCGTCTGTGTCGCTTCATAGCTGAAGCGCCCCAAGAACTGGCCTTGCCCCCAGAGGAAGCTGAGACACTGAACACGGAGGCCCTGCGTCTGTGGGCCGTGGCCGCCTCCTATGGCCAGGGTGGTGACCTTTACAGGTGAGGAGACGCTTGACACCTCAGCCTCACTCAGGACTCCAAACTTGGAGGGAGGCTGGGAATGTGGCAGCAGGGGTGCCGCTGAGGTGAAAGCAGCTGCGGGTTAGGACCAGCTGAGGAAGAGGAGCCAACCTGGGTTAACTGGGTTCTGTGCACAAGAGCACTGGCATCTTGGTGACAGATATAAGTCCCCTGTTGCAGGGTACATCCTTTCCATTTTTCAGGGCCCAGCTCTCCAAGAGTGCTCAGCCCTGGGGTCTTCTCCCTCCTTAGCCTCCTTCACCAAACTGCAGTTCCCTGGGCAGGGCTAGGCCTGTGCCTTATGTCTGCATCTCCCTGCACACAGTCACAGTCGCTGCTTTTCCGCAGGGAGCTATACCCAGTGCTCATGCAGGCCTTGCAGGCTGTGCCTGCAGAGCTCAACACTCACCCAGTACGGCCCCTGTCCATGCAGCGGGTCGCTGCACTGCTCACTCTCCTCACCCAGCTGACCTTGGTGACTGGCAGCAGGCCTGCTGAGCCCCGCAGGTAGGCCGAGCCCCACCCTGCCTGTAGGGGCATCCTGCTGGCATTATCAGGTGGGGGAATGCAGCCGCATGGGAAGAGGGTGACTGGAGCTTGGAGGGAAGAAGGCAGCTGCCACCTCACCTGCCCCTTGGCACTCCTGCAGTGACTCTGCTGAGGCCCCAGCGGCCAGCCCTTCCTCAGTCACTTGGATGCAGGTATCGGGACTCCAGCCGCTAGTGGAACCGTGTTTGAGGCAGACCTTGAAGTTGCTGCCCAGACCTGAGATGTGGCATGCCCTGGGCCCAGTGCCTGCTGCCTGCCTGCTGTTCCTGGACGCCTACTACCAGGCCTGGAGCCAGCAGGTGAGTGCTGCCCGCCTGCCTCCCCTGAGCCCCTATGCCTGCCCTTTGTGCATCCCACCCCCTTGCCCTCTGCATCACTACCTCCACTCTTGCCTCCTTGTCCCCACCTTTCCTTACCCCTCACCTCTTTGTTGTTTCTGTGAATGAAACCCAGGGCCTCACCCATGCTAGACTAGTGCTGTACTACGAGGCTACACCCCAGCCCCACCCTCCTCTACCTGTTAGCTCTTACCTGACCTCTTGCTCCCACTTCATATCACAGTGAAGCTTCCAAGAAGCCACATTGGTGGGGACCAGAGATGCCCGAGCAGCAGCTTAGCTCTCCTGTAGCCTTTATGGTTCCTTCGTCCATCTCTAGACATTGGGTGCAGGGCAGCTTCAGGGCCATCTGGCCCTTACAAGAGTCAGACTGCAGGACTCTCCAAACTGATCCTTGGGGCTCTTGGAATGAGCAGATGGCCTAGGAACATGGGGACTAGATGCATGGTCATCCTGGGCCATCCAGCTTTGTGGTTCCCTTGGTTTTCAGCCAAATTCGAGCCCTGAGGATTGGCTTCAGGACATGGAGCGCTTGTCGGAGGAGCTGCTGTGGCCACTGCTGTGCCAGCCCTCTCTGGGCAACCTGTGGGATTCTCTTAGGTAGGTTTAGGGTATGTGTGACTGGGGGGCGATGGAGGAGGACACCTGGGTCCATTTCCCTGGCTGTTCCCAGTGTGCAGCCTGCAGAGCCGGGGCGGGGGGAAGCTTGAGTCCCTAATGGGCAGTAGGCAGTGGGGCTCAGAGGAACGTGGCACTGGGCTACACAACCACACCCACTGGCCTTTTCCAGCCTGGTGCACATCAGGTTAGAGCCTCTTAGTTTCTGCATTCTGCCCACAGGCTCTGCTCCCCTCTCTGCAACCCGCTGTCTTGTGCCCCAGCCCCCGAAGATCTCCCCAGTCTTGTGTCACTGGGCCATGCAGGAGGCTGCCCCCCACTCAGCCTGGCTGGTTCAGCCTCACCTTTCCCATTCCTCACTGCCCTCCTCTGTCTCTTCAACACTCTGGCCCGGATCCACAAGGGGCTCTGTGGCCAGGTAAGCTCTGGGTGCTAGGTGGAGCCCAGATGGCGGGGAGGGTGGTACGGGTCAGAAAGAAAGCGGGGAGACCTCATTGCCACACCCAGGTGTCTGGCAGGGCAGCCACCTGGGCACCCCAGAAGGCATCAGTCAGTTTCTGGATCTGAACAAACTTGCTTTCCCTCAGCTGGCTGCCATATTGGTTGCCCCAGGACTCAAGAACTATTTCCTCCAGTGTGTGGCTCCTGGCACTGCCCCACACCTCACACCCTTCTCCGTATGGGCCCTGCGCCACGAGCACCACCTGCAATACCTGGCACTCTCCCTGGCCCAGAAAGCGGTGGGTCCCCTGTCTGTAGGTCCTTCCCTGTTAGTCCTCCTGCTTGTCTGCCAAACTGCACAACTCCTCATTTATTCCTGACATGCCATGTATCTGTGCCCTCTGCCTGTGTCTGCTTCTCCCTCTTCTCTGCCTTCCCTCTTCCCTGGCCACCCTGCACCGAATAATACCCTCCCTCCACTCCGCAGGCAACATTCCAACCAGCGCTGGCCACCAGTGCTGCCCTCCATCATGCTGTGGCCTTGGCCCTGCTGGGCCGCCTGCTGCCTGGAAGTGAGCACCTTGCGCAGGATCTGCTGCTGAGCTGTGTGTTCCGGTTGGAGTTCCTCCCGTGAGTCCAGAGTCATGCATCAGCTCAGCCCTTTACATGCTGTTGCAGTTGTTGACAGAGTAGCCTGGTTTGGGGGCAGGGGACCTAGGTTTTAGGTTTCTCTTTCTTTTATAGCTTATATGTAACCTGTCTGAGCTCCCATGTCCTCATTAGTAAAGTGAAGATGAGGGTCACACACCAGAGAATGATCTTGGGACGTCAGTGCAAATCTATATGTAAAACGTATATAAACCAGCTAAAACAAACATAGACAAGTTATGTGAACTTCACCTGGGCCATGGGTTCCAGCATCCATCCTTTTTTTTTTTTTTTTTTTTTTTTTGTGCTGGGGATCAGCACTCTAACCACTGAGCTAAATCCCCAGCCCCATATCCATCTTCTTAACTGCTTCACAGCACTTCTTGGGAGGTCATCAGGGGAGCAGAGAGAAGCAGGGCTGAATTTAGAAGTCTCTGGGGGCCTGGGTGTATAGCTCTAGCATGCATGAGGCCCTGGATTCGATCCCCAATACTGCCCCCCCCCCCCCGAAAAAAACAGGAATGCTCTGGGAAGCCTGAGAGCCCAGAGAGCCAGCATAGCCTTCTGGGTGCTGTGGTTCTAGCCCTTGTCTTTGACTTTTGGGTTCTGTTGCAGAGAAAGCACATCAGGAGGTCCAGAGGCAGCTGACTTCTCTGATCGGCTGTCCTTGGGGAGCAGTGGGGACGCTGCATGTGAGCGAGGGGCTCTCCTGGCTCAGGCCTGCCGGGACCTCCCCAGCATCCGCAGCTGCTACCTGACCCACTGCTCATTGCCCCGGGCCAGCCTGCTGGCCTCCCAGGCCTTGTACCGAGGGAACCTACAGCAAGTCCCAACCCTGCTGCTGCCTGTGCCTAAGGAGCCACTGCTACCTACCGACTGGGCCTTCCAGCCATTGATTCGTCTCCACCACCAGGCTTCTGATGCTCCTTCAGGGCTCCCTCCCACCAACACCGTGGGGACAGCCATGCGGGTTCTGCAGTGGGTGCTTGTTCTGGAGAGTTGGCGCCCCGAGGCCCTCTTGGCTGTGCCTCCTGCTGCCCGCCTGGCACAGCTCATGTGTGTGTTCCTAGTGGACAGTGAGTTGTTCCGAGAGACCCCAATACAGCGTCTGGTAGCAGCCCTCCTAGCCCAGCTCTGTCAGCCCCAAGTCCTGTCAAGCCTCAACCTGGACTGCCCACTTCCGGGCCTCACATCTTTCCCTGACCTCTATGCCAGCTTCCTGGAGCATTTCGAGGCTGTCTCTTTTGGGGACCACCTGTTTGGGGCTCTGGTCCTCCTTCCTCTGCAACGTCGCTTCAGTGTCACCCTGCGCCTTGCCCTCTTTGGGGAGCACGTGGGAGCCTTGCGAGCTCTGGGCCTGCCTCTGACCAAGGTACCTCAGCCCAGTAGGGCTGCCACGAGCATCCTCCAGTGAGGCAGCCCTAAGGGTGGGGAGCTTTATTGGGCCTCAGGTTCCTCATTTTACCTCTTCGGGGGCTTGAGGGGATTAGGAGAATCCATGAAAACAGTTTAAATTGTATCTGGCATACAGTAGGTATTCTTTTTTTTTTTTTTTTTTGCAATACAGGGGATTGAATCTAGGGCCTTCATGCCAAGCTACATTCCCAAACCTCTTTATTTTTATTATTAACAAGGCCTAGTTTCTTTCTTGGAAGGTGCTACAATCTAAATAAGAGATTTTCTCAGCTGGGCATGGTGGTGCACGCCTTTAATCCCAGCACTCTGGGAGGCTGAGACAAGAGTTTAAGCCCAGGCTGGGCGATTTACAAAAGCTTGTCTCAAGATTTTAAAAGGACTGGAGGTATAGCTCAGTATGAAGGCCTTTAGTTCACTCTCCGGTACCAAAGGAGAAAAAAGATTGCAAGCTCAAGCCTTGATGTTATAGCAGTTTAGCAAGATCTCATTTCAAAAATAAAGAAGGACTGGGGATGGGGCATATAACTCAGTATATAGGACCTGGTTTAATCCCCAGTATCGGGGGGGCAGGGATTACAAATTGTAAAGTCACTAAATTTTTCTTCTTAAAACTTGGTTTTTATTTTACTTATAATTTATTATTGTGAATTTAAAAGAGTTTTTTATTTTTTGGTGCTGGGGATTGAACTCAGGGCCTTGTGCTGGCAAGGCAAGCACTAACCATTGAGCTAAGTCCCCAGCCTCAATTTTTTTTTTTATTTATTTTTTGTGGGGAGGGTTGCTGGTCAAGCTGAGGGCCTTGTGCTTGCTAGATAAGCACTCTACCACTTGAGCTAAATCCCCAACCCCTTAAAAGAGCTATTGTAATATACATGTACTTTTTTTTGTTTTTTGGTGCTGGAGATTGAACTCAGGACCTTGATGTTGCAAGGCAAGCACTCTAACCACTGAGCTAAATCCCCAGCACACCCTATTTTAATATACAAATACATTATGTGAATATATTAAAAGAGAACTAAGAAGAAAAAAGTTTAGGGATTAAAAAGAACATTATATTGTAGTTGGCCACAAGGACACATGCCTGTACTCTGAGCACTTGGGAGGCTGAGGCAGGTGTATTGCAAGTTCCAACCCAGCCTGGGCAATATAGCAAGATCCTGTCTCAAAAAACCGTAAATAAATAAATTGGTAAATAGAACATTGCATTGTAGTGCACTCCTGTAATCCTAGCTACTCAGGAGGCTGAGGCAGGAGGATCACAAGTACAAGGCCAGCCTAGGCATCTTAGTGAGACTCAAAATAAAATGTAAAACACAGGTTGGGCTGTGGCTCAGTGGTACGGTGCTTGTCTAGCATGCACAAGGCCTGGGTTTGATCTATAGCCCTGAAAAAGTTTTTTTTGGAAATTAATTAAGAAGTACTAAGCAGGGGTCAGGGATTTAGCTCAAGTGGTAGAGTCCTTGCCTAGCAAGCACAAAGCCCTGAGTTCAATCCCCAGCAACCCCCACCAAAAAAAAAAAAAAAAAAAAACCAAAAAAAAAAAAGTACTAAGCAATAAAAATTCTCCTAGCCCTTTGGTCTGCTAGCCTTCACCCATGTGCTAGAGAAGAATGGATGTCTATTGTTTGGATAGACCCGATCTCTGCCCTCATGTGACCATCCACCGTTGTCCAGTGATGCCCATTCCCACCCTGCCCTTCAGCCTGTGTTACTTCCTCTGTCACAGTTGCCTGTGTCCCTGGAGTGTTACACAAGGCCTCCCGAAGACAACTTGGCCCTGCTTCAGCTCTACTTCCGGGCGCTGGTCACTGGTACACTCCGTCCACATTGGTGCCCCGTGTTCTACGCCGTGGCTGTGGCTCATGTCAATAGCTTCATCTTCTCCCAGGACCCAAAGAGCTCAGTAAGTTCCACTGCTAGTGACTGAGCCGCTTCCGAGCCAGCCGGGGAGGAGGGGAGGCTCAGGCAAGGCCAGTGATATTGCCAGTGTGGGCTTAGTGCCACCTCCCCCTCTGCGCTCCTAGGAGGAAGTGAAGGCTGCCCGAAGGAGCATGCTGCAGAAAACGTGGCTGCTGGCAGATGAGGTAGGCAGGGGCCATAGGAGGGTGGGAGATGAAAGGGCTGGAGGGGCAGAGACCACAGGCTTACTCCCCATTTTGTAAACTTTCTTCTGCCTCTGCAGGGTCTCCGGCGGCATCTCCTCTACTATAAGCTCCCCAGTTCGAGCCTCCCAGAAGGCTTTGAGCTATATTCCCAGTTGCCCCCACTGCGGCAGCAGTACCTCCAGACGCTGGCCTCGAGGGTGCTCCAGGATGGAGTCTCAGAGACCTAGAATATCAGAGATTGCAGATGAAGGGTGGACTCATTTCCCGGGCCTTGCCAGAGGACATTGTGTCACATCTGTCCTCACTAGAGGACATTTGCACAAATGAACTAAAGACTTGCCTGTCTAAGAGCGCACTGTTTGAGCGTTAAGGAACAGAATGAGCCTTTCCTTTCCATCCTGATACCTGGAGCTCAGGATCTGAGGACTCTGAGGGTCTCTGCTAGGAGTAAAGAATGACTACCTTCTCTTCATCTCTCCCCAAACCCCACTGTATTCTGGGCCAAGGTATATGGATACTATGCTGTGCACTGAAAGAAATGTAGTCTCCCAGCTGATTTGGATTGATTTAGATTTGGGTCAGGTTTTTTTTTTGTTTGTTTGTTTCGTTTTGTTTTGTTTTTTGTTTGGTTTTGGTTTTACTTTTGGTTTTAGTTTTGGGGTTTTTTTGGTGGGGGAGTGCTGGGAATTGAACTCAGGGCCTTGTGCTTGCTAGGGGAAGCACTCTGAGCTAAATCCCCAACCCCAGTTTTTGTTTTCTGTTTTTTGTTTTTTGTTTTGGTGCTGTGGATTGAACTCAGGGCCTTGTTCTTAGGAGGTAAGTGCTCTAACCACAGAGCTAAATCCCCAGCCCTAGTTTTTGGTTTTTTTAGACAGGGTCTCACTATGTAGTTCAGGCTGGCCTTGAACTTGCAGCAATCTTCCTGCTGCTGCCTCCCAAGTGCTAGGATTACAGGCATGTACCACCATCACAAGTGGGAGGTAAAAGCTGAGTCCACAGCTTGGAGACAGCAAGGATGTAAGTCCTAGTTCCCAAGTGGATCCAGGCCAGGGTGATGCTTTTGGGAGTGGGGCTACTGTTTAAGAACTCTCTGTGAGCATAGACATCCTTCACGAGGCCAGTATCTATGGTTCCCGTTTCCATTAACTGCACCCCTGAGACGTGAAGTCGTCAAACACCAGCCTAGTGCACAGCTGCCCTGTACCACCGTCCCTCTGTACGACCAGTGCTGGGAAGAGTCGATCAGAGCATTAACTGGTTCAGCTCTTCATTCTGGTAGAATTTCTACATTGTTCCTTTGTCTGAATCCTGACACTTAGGCTTACGCTCTTACTTGCTGCATGGTGTTACCATTTTTGTGCCTGCAGAGTGAGTACAGTGTGCCAATAGAGTCCAGTCCCCAGAGATGGAGTTGCTGAATACAGAAATGTCCAGTAGATTTTATTAAGCAGTTACTTTATCTGCAGTTGCAAGGGTTCTTGAACATGCACGACAAAAATCACCAGTAAGCCTGTTAAAACAGATTGCTGGGCACTTCCACCAGAGTTTCTGAATCAATGCATCTGTTTTTTGTTTGGTTTGTTTTGTGTGGTGTTACGGTTTTTTGTTTGTTTGCAGGGTCTTGTGTGTAGTTCATATTGTCTTAGAACTCACTATGTAGCTGAGGCTGGTCTTGAACACACTCTGATCCTTCTGCCTCTGCCTCCTGAGCGCTGGGATCACAGGTGTGCACCACACACCCAGTTTGAGTCCATGCGTCTGGAATGGGGCAAGAACTTGCAGTTCTAATGAGTTCCCAGGTGATAACAGTTTTTGCTATCCAGGACTAACCACAATTTGAAAATCTGTGGTTTACTGGGACCTTGTGAAGTGAGTCTGTATCTCATAGCAGGATATCTGCAGTTAACTAGGGCATAAGTACAAGGTTTCACTAAAGCACTTTTGTTGTTGTTGTTTTGAGACAGGGTATCACTGTATAGTCCAGGCTGGTCTTTAACTCACATGTAGCCCAGGGTGGCCTCAAACTTGCAGCCATCTTCCTGCCTCAGCCTCCTGAGTACTAGGATCACAGGTGTGCACCACCATGCCTGGCCCTACTAAAGCACTCTTTTGGCTACACCTAGCTTTTTTCCCCCTCAGTACTGGGGATTAAACCCAGGGAGTGCTGGCTGCATCCCCATCCCTTTTTGAGATAAGAGTCTGGCTGAAATGGCCAGGCTGGTCTTGAACTTGTAATCCTCATGCCTCAGCCTCCCAGTAACTGCAATTACAGGTGTTTGCACCATGCTTGGCCCACCTAGCATTATTTACTCAGACTCAGTCAAGTAGCTAACTCTGATAACTTTTATTTTCAGGTTCTCATATTAATAATAGAGGCCTCAGCCTTTGAAGTTAGTATTTTGAAGGCAGGCATGGTAAAGCGTGCCTGTAATCCCAGCAGTCTTCGAGGCTGAGGCAGAAAGACTGAAAGTTCAAACCCATTCTGGGCAACTCAGCGAGTTAGCAAGACCCTGAATTTTTTTTTAAAAAAGGGTGGAAATATATATAGCTCAGTGCAAAGACCCTGGGTTCAGTCCCCAGCGTGTGTGCTCGGGAGTGGGCATTTTGAGTAAAAGTTTAAGGAACCAATACACAAAACAAAGGTGAAAACCGGCTCACCATGGGATTCCACGGGTGATGTGGATGCGGCCTCCGAGCAGTCCTGGCCTATTCTGCTTTCCCCCTCAGCCATAACTAGGCATGCTAGCACTAGCGCTCAGGTCTCTTGACTGCTCTAGGTTTCTGCACCATCCCAGTAAAGTGATCACAGCATTAACAGGGCATTGTAAACACAGAAAATCATGTCGGTGTGTCCGGGAGGTTCTGCCCGCAGTCACAATGGCACTGATACTCAGACGAAATAGTACTTCCCATGCATGATCACACCTCGCTCTCCCCAAACATCTCCTGTCCCGCAAAACCTACACTAAATCCCTGCCTAGTGCCTGAGGTGTGGCTGGCCACCTTCCAGCGTGCTGCCTCAAAGGAGTAAGGTATGGGATCCCCTCCCCTAGCTCAAGCCCACCAGATCGATATCGTGGGGCAGCCACCCGCGGACCCAACGTCAGGAGCCAGAGAGCCCTGGGAGGGGGCCGCACAGGGCCCATCCCGTGAAGCCTGGGCCCTCACAGCCCCACGCCCCGCCCCTTCCTCCTGGCGCGCCAGGGTCTGAAGTGGGTGTGGCCAGGCTGGCTTTAGGTCCCCAGGGCGTCTTGCCGAACGCTAGGCACCCTGTGAGCTGCCGCCGGTTCTGAGCGGGCAGCCTCTGCCCGGCGTGGAAGGAGCGATGGGCCGCTGGGGCCGGCTGCTGCTGTGGCTCGGCGCTGCGGGTGAGTGCGGGCCGTCTGGCCGCCAGTCTGAGGACCTTACTAGGTTTGGGGACGGCGGTAGCAACAGAACAGGTCCCGTTATAGGAGCCGTGGGCCTTCGCACCTCTCTAGTGTATGGCGAGCCGCCGGGCACGCCCGAATCAGGGACAGGGCGGCCTGGCCGGGTGTCAGCGGGGGCTTCCGCGACTGCGCTGCGTGGCAGTGGACTCCGCTCTCCAGTGTGCACTGGTTGTGGGGCCTTTAACGGTGTGGCTGCGAACAGCAAGAGCTGGCAGTTTGTAGGTGTTTTGTTTTGTTTTCAGTACTGGAGATTGAACCTAGAGCCTGAGCACTGAGCTAAATCCCCTTTTTCGTTTTTTATTTTGAGACAGGGTTTCGTTAAGTCACTAAATTGCCCAGACTGGACTCGAATTTGCAATCCTCCTACCTCAGCCTCCCAGAGAACTAGGATTACAGGCGTGCACCCCGCCTTGGCCCGTTTGAGGGGTTTTTCCCTTTTATCTGTCCTGCCAACATTTAACATCCTGTGCCCTCTCCCAATCCC
Organism: Hystrix cristata; assembly: GCA_004026905.1. NCBI lineage: Eukaryota > Metazoa > Chordata > Mammalia > Rodentia > Hystricidae > Hystrix > Hystrix cristata. Next base: position 63,671 of record PVJO010005842.1, on the reverse strand, counting down.
TCTTTCTCCCTGCCACCTTTCAGGCGTCATTCTCTGCTCCAGCTCGGGGGCCCAGGCACCTTTTCTTCCATCCTCGCCTCTTCCGCTGCTAGTTCCTGGCCCCTGGGACCCGAAAGTTACCGCCACTCCTAGCAGACTGGAAACAGCCTACTCCCCAAATCCTCTGGGTGAGCCCCGGGGTCCTCCCCTTTCTTTTGCTCACCTTGCCAGGAGCTCAACGACCCTTTCCTCCCTCCCTGCTCTCAGGCACCGCGGGGCCTTGGCTGTTCTCCACCTGCGGGGCCAGCGGCCGGCGGGGGCCCACACAAGCACAGTGCGACAGGGCTTACGCGGGGAGCAACGTGGCAGTGTCCGTGGGGGACTCCGGGCCGCTGCGAGGCGTGCAGCTGTGGCGGTCGCCAGGCCCGGGGCAGTATCTGTGAGTGCCGGGAGGGGAGGTGTGGCAGCAGCCTGGCCGTCCGAAGCCCTGAAGTCGGGAAGGCAGGCCACTCGCCCGCCACTTCTTCTCTTGGCGCATTCCCAGCGCCCTAGAGCGGCCCTCCTTCACTGGGACCGCGGGAAGGGCGGCGACAGCCAGTTGCCGAGCTCACGGTGGCCTGGAGCCTGTGACCCGGCACCAAGGGAGGCTTGAACTTCCCGCGATTTCCTTTAGCACTCCTGAAATCTGTGTAAAGCCTAGTGGGTTGGTGTGCAAACCTAGTTTCCCATCCATCCCTTCAAAGTCGGTGTCAAATCTCTAAGGCTCTCAGATAAAAAGTCCTAGAGCTGCGGAGGTCGCCGACCTGTGCCCAGGGCGGGGACCCAGCACCCTCTCCCGGCAGGATCTCAGCCTATGGAGCGGCGGGCGGCAAAGGCGCCCAGAGCCACCTGCCGCGGGCGCACGGCGTCTTCGTGTCGGCTGTCTTCTCCCTCGGTGCTGGGGAGACGCTGTTCATCCTGGTGGGACAGCAAGGAGCGGACGCCTGCCCCGGGGTGAGCGGCCTGGTGGGCGGGGCTGGATGGGATCGGGCGGCCGCGCAGCGTGGAAGGGCCGGAGCCAAGCCAACTTCGCCTGGTGCCGCAGGGGAGCCCGGAAAGCCAGCTCGTGTGCCTCGGAGAATCGAGGCTGGTCGGAGAGGACGCGGCGACGGAGGCGACCGAGAGCGTGCAGGAGTCGCGGCGCTGGGCTGGCGGCGGCGGGGGTGGCGGGGGCGCCACCTACGTCTTCAGGGTAGGTGCTTCCCGCGCCACCGCACTCGCCCTCGCCTGCGCTCTTGGGGTCCCCGTCCCGTCTCTGCCTGCGCTCCCAGAGTCCCTCTGTCCCCCTGTCCTCCCTGGCGGCCGGAGGAAGCCCCTGAACACAGTCGGGCCCACAGCGGCGCGCAGGTGAACTGGAGCCCCTGATGGTGGCGGCCGGAGGTGGCGGTCGTGCCTACCTGAGGCGGCGGGACGGGGGCCGCCCCCAGGCCGCCCCCGAGAGACTGGAGAATCGCACGGCGGCGCCCGGGAGCGGTGGGAAAGGAGGGGCGGCAGGTGAGGCCTCGAGGACGCCGCGCAGCCAGGGAGGGTGCCGGGTCCCCACCAGGCTGCCCCCGTGCCTCTGTCGCTCCGCAGGTGGCGGGGGCGGCTGGACGTCGCGAGCCCCTTCTCCGCAGGCCGGCCGCTCGCTGCACGAGGGAGCCGAGGGCGGCCAGGGCTGCGCGGAGGCCTGGGCCACGCTCGGCTGGGCCGCGGCCGGCGGCTTCGGGGGCGGCGGCGGGGCCTGCACGGCGGGCGGCGGTGGCGGCGGCTACCGGGGTAGGTGCGCCCTTGGGTGGGCAGCCTGACTGTGAGCAGAGGTTAGATCCTTTTAAGTGGTCGAGCATTCAGGACAGGTGGGAAAGGGCCCTCCTTCATCTGTGCCAGGCCAGAGCAGGAGCTCGTAGTAAAGGTCAAGTCAATCGCAAATCATACAGGCTACAGGCGGACAAGTCACCCTGGATTGTCATTTAAACCCTGGGTCTTTTCCATCGCAAGTACTCGCCTCGTTCTGCAGCAGGTGGAAGAATTTAGAGCTGGCTGGGTTAGCAAGCTGACGGTTTGAGTTGGTACTTCTCAGTGTTGGGTGTCTGAACCATTGAAGAAGTTGTTATGAATGCCAGTTCTGAGCGAGGAAGTTGGGAGAGGTCCAGTCGGAGCCCAGAAAATTTCAGTTAGGAGGAAAAGTTTCAAGGGATCTAAGGTACATCATAGTAACTACAGTTAATAACAACATGTTCTTGAAAATGAACAAGAGAGTGGATTTTAGGTGTTTTCACCACAAAAAAAAGTTTGCGAGCTGGACATGGTGGTACACACCTGTAATCTCATCACTCTGGGAGGCTAAAGCAGGAGAATGGAAGGTTTGATCCCAACCTAGGCAATTTAGTGACTTAGTGAGACCCTGTCTCAAAATTAAAAAAAAAAAGGGTTGGAATACAGATTAGTGAGAAAGCTCTATGTTCAACTCAACCCCCAGAACAACAACAACAAACAAAAAAAAGAGCATATATATGTTGATTGGCTCAGGTTTGCCATTGTACGGTGTATACACATTTCATATTACACACAATAAATTTATACATTTTGTTAATTAAAAATTGATCATTAATTTAAAAATAAATGCTGCTGGGCATAGTGGTGTATGCCTGTAATCCCAGCACTCAGGAGGCTGAGGCAGGAGGATTGCTGCAAGTTTGAGGCCAGCCTGGGTTACAAATTGAGACTCTTGTCTCACCACTCCCTGCAAAAAAAAAAAAAAAAAAAAGAAACCCAAAAAAACAAACTGGGCGGTGCACATCTGTAATTTCATGACTTTGGGAGTTGACTTGTGTGCCTCGGAGGATTGCAATTTTAAGCCTAGCAATTTCGCAAAACCCCATCTCAAAAAAAATTTTTTTGGGTGCTTGCTAGGTAAGTGCTCTACCACTTGAGCTAAATCCCCAGCTCAGAAAATTTAAAAAGGGATGGGGATATAGCTCAGTACAAAGGTCCTGGGTTCAATCCTCAGATCCACCAAAATATTATTTTAAAATAAATACAAATTCTCAGCTGTTTCTAATTTATTGAATTGGAAATTCCAGGAGAGGGTCCCGGCCATCTGTTTTTATCAGTCTTCTAGGTGTTCTAAGGTAGTCCAGAATTGGGGACCACCCATGACGAGAAACAGCCTTTGCATCTGTTGGGGCCACGCAGTTCATAAACATTTTACACACATCATATCCATTCCCAGAGAAATGGACTGTGTGGGCTGGGCTCTCCCATTTCTCAGCCAAGGATTTGGACCTGGAGGGGTCAGTAGGAGTGGCTCAGCCAGCCTGCGCCAGCCTTCAGGTTCTATCGGATTCATTCTGCTCAGCACCCTAGCCCCTCCGCACCTGCTGGTGAACACACAGCACCTGCGCAGTGATGCCAGGGTAGGAAAGGCCACCCTGGGCTTTCCACTGGGAGAGATGAGCTTCCTCACTCTTCATAAGCCAGCCCCCAGCTGTGAGGCAGCTGTGCCCACCATCTTATCCCCACTCACTTTTGTTGTGTCAAACCCTCCATCACTCAATTTCCAGGGGGTGATGCCTCAGTGACTGACATCCTCTGGGCTGATGGGGAAGATGGGGTGTCCTTCATACACCCCAGCAGCGAGCTCTACTTGCAGCCTCTGGCAGGTACTGGCCCACCTGCATGTCTCAGTTTGGCCCAGCCCTTCTCTTCTCTGTGTCCACACCCACTCCCATAGCAGCCATCAGGTCTGCACTTCAGCTGCCTAGTTCTTGTGAAACACAGGAACATTTGGGAAGGGGACTTTCTGTTGGGATTCCAGCATGGGACATTTGGGAGTCCTTGTCAAGTGTCCTCTTGATACCGAGTTTCTCCAAGTCCCTGGGGACTCAGGGATTCCCGAAGGGGGATGTCTGGACACAAATCCCCTGGCTTTCCAACCACCTTGTGACCCTGGCACTGCTTGCCTCGAACTCCTGGGCTAGAATTAACCATGTAGTTAGAAAAGACATGTATGTCCCAGAGCCAGGTGTAGGGGTGCATGCCTGTGATCCCAGCATTCAGGAGGCTGAGGCAGGAGGATCATGGCAAGTTCAAGGCCAGCTTGGACTACACAGTGAGATCCTGTCTCAAAAAAAAAAAAAAAAAAAAAAGACATGCATGTGTATGTCCTATATCCTTTCCCTACTTCTCATCCCCCAACACCCCAATTTATCATTTGTTTTACTCACAGTCATGGAGAGCCATGGAGAGGTTGAGATCCGAAAACATCCCAATTGCAGTCATTGCCTTTTGAAAGACTGCCAGTGGCAGGCAGAGCTCCAGCTGGCTGCATGTGTATGCCCAGAGGGCATGAAGCTAGCTGTGGATAACATCACTTGCATGGGTACATCTTACTTTTGCCTAGGGTCTGACTCCTGGGTCATAGGCTGGGAGGAACTGTGGGCACTGGGAAAGGTGGCACAGAGGCCTGCTGTGTGCCAGGCACTGCTGGGTGCTGGGGAGGGGACTGGGGGTGCATTGGTGCACACTCTGCCTTCAAGGAGCATGCAGGCTAGTGTGGGAGGTGAGATGGGTATTTAGATGTAGATGTATAGATACAAATCTAAAAACAGCAGTTGCTATGGGAAATATCAAGTGTTTAGGGGTTCTCCGGAGGGAGAGGTTGCTTTTTATCTAGGATAATTGGGGATGGCATCCTGAGAGTGACTGAGCTGAGTCTCCAAAGATCGTTAAGACTGAAAGTAGAGGGACAGAGGGGAGCTGCCCTTTGGAGATGTTTCTCTTTCCCTTAGACCTGCCCAGGACCCCAAGCCCTCTGGTTCTGATGGTGGCTGTGATAGCAACCTTGACACTGAGCCTCCTCATGGTGTGTGGGGTCCTTATCCTAGGTATGGCCCATCCAGCAGACATGGCTAATTCGACTGGCACTTCCTTCTCCCCTCCGAGCTGTGCTAACCTTCTGCGGGGTCCCGGGGGAGGTGCAGTGGGTTTCAGGACTCCTCTTTGTTTCTAAGAGTAGATGCCTCTGGGGAGATCTGGGGAAAACACTGCATGCAAGGGCCTCTGGACTGTCGGGGCGGTCAGAGGGACGGACAGGCAAAGGGTGAATTTTTGTTCTTCCCACTCCCAGTGAGCCAGAAGAAGTGGCAGGGTCTGTGGGGGACAAGGCTGCCAGATCCTGAGTTTGAGCTGAGCAAGCTTCGAACTTCCACCCTCAGGACAGCCCCCAATTCCTATTACTGCCAGCTGGGGCTTGGCCTGGCCCAGTCCTGGCCTTTTGGGCTCCCTGAGGTTTCCCCAGCCAATGTCACTCTGCTCAGGTGAGTTCTCCCACCCTCATCCTGCTCTCTGCTGCCCTGCACTACAAGACCCAGTGAATGTTCAAGTTAAACCCTTTGTGTTAGGGATCATGGAGGCTGAAACAAGTACCAAGGCGAAGTAATTTATTCAAGGTCAGTTCTCTGGCCCAATTCTAGAATGGTAAGGACCTTGAAATACGACTTTTTCTGGAGCCTCTAAGGCACAGCTCCACCCCAGACCCCCACCCAACTCTGCCCTCTCTTTTGCCCTGGCTCTGAGAGCCAGCATTCACTGCCTTGGCAGGTTTTATGCTCTGGACATCATGGTGCAGAGAGCTCAGATAAGGTTGCAGATGGGCATGCAGTGGGACCAAATGTAGGCTGGGGATTTAGCTTAGTGGTTAGAGCATTTGCTTAGCAAGCACAAGGTCCTGAATTCGATCCCCAGCACCAAAAAAAAAGCAGGGAGGACAAAGGGGTCCTAACCTATTCTCAACCTAACCTGTCTTCCGGCAGTGCTCTGGGCCATGGTGCCTTTGGGGAGGTGTACCAGGGACTGGTAACTGGCCTTCCTGGGGAACCCAGCCCCCTGCAGGTGGCCGTCAAGGTGAGGGGGTGTAGAGGGCATGTCACCATGGAGAGATGATGAATGGTGGCTTGACTGAGAGTGTCTGGTGGAGCTCTGGAGTTCTGCACTTCTCCTCCCCAGGCCCTGCGGAAGCTCTGCTCTCCTCGGGAGGAGCTGGACTTCCTCATGGAGGTGCATATCATCAGGTGTGCCTGGGGCGGGAGAGCCGGGGACCATCCGCAGGAGTGGCTTCTCCCTGGGGCTGAGAGGTCCTAAGCGTGTGGAGTCCACAACCTGCTTATCTCCTGATGTATCCCCACCCACCCAGCAAGCTCAGCCACCAGAACATCGTGCGCTGCGTGGGGCTCAGCTTCCAGGCTGTGCCTCGCCTCATTCTTCTGGAGCTGATGTCTGGCGGGGACATGAGGACTTTCCTGATGCAGAGCCGCCCTCTTTTGGTGAGCCTTTCGCCCAGCCCACAGGGCCTCTCTAGATTGGAGGTCTCCTCCGTGTGTCTTAAGACCAGCATGGCCTGTTGCCCCATCTATCTGACCCAGGGCAAGCCATCACCTCTGGCCATGCAGGACCTGCTGCAGCTGGCCCAGGACATAGCCCAGGGCTGCTACTACCTGGAGGAGAATCACTTCATCCACAGGTTGGAAGCATTCCGGGCTCAGGGACCCCCAGTCCAACTTGCCGCCCAGGGATAGCCCTTGTACCCGACTTTTAGGAAAATACATCAGGAAGAGCCAGAGCTTCTGAGTTCTGCCAGTGGGTTTTTTTGTTTGCTTGTTTGTTTGTTTTTGCCCCATTCTGCAGGGACATTGCTGCCCGGAACTGTCTGCTGAGCTGCACTGGGCCCGGCCGAGTGGCTAAGATTGGGGACTTTGGGATGGCGAGAAATATCTACCGGTATGGAGCTTGGGGAGGTGGGAAAGCTAGTCTCCCGGGGTTTACCAGCACCTTGATGGTATTTGGACAGCTGGTTATTCTCCTCCTTCTTGCAGGGACAGTTACTACCGAAGGGGTGGCCCAGCCTTCCTCCCAGTCAAGTGGATGCCCCCTGAGGCCCTTCTGGAGGGCATCTTCACATCCAAGACAGACTCCTGGTGCTGACATACCCTCCCCTTTCCCCCTCCGGAGGCTCATCCTGCCTCATCTGAGGGAAGGGAAGGTCACACGTGATTGATGGGCTTCACTTGTCCTCCACCCACGGATGCAGGTCTTTCGGGGTGCTGCTCTGGGAGATCTTCTCACTGGGCTATGTGCCCTACCCTGGGCACACCAACCTGGAGGTTCTGGACTTCGTCGTTGCTGGAAGGCGGATGGGCCCTCCTCGGGGCTGTCCAGGGCCTGTGTGAGTTTTGAGTGTTGCCCAGGAAGGGAGGTCCCTTGAGACCATGGGTGGCGTGAGCTTGTGCCTCTCCCCAGGTACCGCATCATGACCCAGTGTTGGCAGCATCAGCCTGAGCTCCGCCCCAACTTTGCCAGCATCTTGCAGCACCTCCACTACTGCACTCAGGTGTGCCCAATCCCTCCTCCCTTGACGCCTCACCTCTCCCCTTACCCTCTTCCTTGTGAGTCCAGAAGAAAGTCATAACTCTGTGGCCTCTTGGTCCCCACCTTCCCATCACAGGACCCCGATGTGCTGAATTTGCCCCTGCCAATGACTCTGGGGCCCACCCTGGAGGAGGAAGGGGCTTCTGGGCTGGGGAATAGGTCTTTAGAGGGCCCCACACAGCCCCAGGACCTGAATCCGAAGACCCTAAAAAGCTGGGGAGGAAGCTGTCTCGGTTGCTGGCTGTCCTCTGGTCTCAAACCCCGAGGCCTCCAACCTTAGAACCTTTGGAATCCCACCTGTGGTTCCTAGACCCCCCAAAGGGCCCTGAGGGTAAATGCTCTGCCTGATCTTAGCAAAGGATTCTCCTGCACTCCTTCCTGGGCTTCCCTGTGGCTTGTAATTCTAGTAGCCTCTGTCCCCTGCAGCCTTGTGGCATGCCTGGGCCTGTCTCAGGGTCCTTCTGGCCACACTGGGCTTTCCATCCTGTAAAGAGCCCCAGGCCTCCTGGGGAAGGGCCTGACTGTTCCCAGCCTTTGGCTTTTGACCAGAAGCCACCCCACCCCAGCCCGGATGTCAGCAGGAAGTCCTGAACTGTCCTCTCCCATGAAGGACTTTGATCTGGGCAGCCCCCAGCCCTTCCTGCAGATATTTCTAATAAAAGCTCTTCTCACATCTGCTGCAATCTGAGTGGATGTGGAGTCCAGAACTGAGGAAGAGGGGACCAGAATGGGAGGGAATGAGGCCTGAGTCACAGAAGCTGGGTCTTTGAGTTTTATTGGGAAGGGAGTCCACTGTAGTGTGGGAAGTCTGACCAGTAGGTCTAGACTTGTGAAATGAAACTCTTTGTCTGCCTCTCTAGGGAGGTGCAGAGCCCCCTCAGAAGAGCTGGGCTGAGGAAGCCCACTGTCCTCTTCCCCTCCTGTAAACTAGTGTCATCCAGCTCCGAGCATGTGGGGCTTGCGTGAGGCCAGCTCCTTGTGTTGGCAACGCACTCCTTAGTGGTTGGCACCTGGCCCTGCAGGATTGAGTAACTGCCCGCCCAGCGGGGTTCTGTCTTGCTGGCATGCACTGTGGGGGTCACCGCCACAGGTCCACATCTTTCTGACCGGGAGGCCCAAGTGGAGACAGGGTCCGGCCTCATCTCTCTGCAAGGCTCGCTAGGATGCCAATGAGATTGTCCAATCCTAGCAGATAGCCGTCCTCACGGTTGCCCTCCTCCCAGGGCCGCCGGTGGTCCAGGATCTGGCCATCCGGGAGGGGCGTGGTCTTGCCAAAATCGATGAGCCACACGCCAGCGCGATGGCAATGATCATGCACAAAGAGGAGCGAGCTGCCAATCACCTGCGAGCCCCAAACAGTCAGACTACGCCCTTTCCCGAGGAAGCCCCCACGGGCCACACCCCCAGCACCCGAACCCACCCAGGCCTCTTACCTCGTGCCTCCTAAAAAACTCGGAGACCTCCAGGGTGTCCCGGATCTGCTGTAGGCGGTTCAGATACCTTCTCTAGACAGGATAGAGCGGCAGATTACCTACATGCTAAGGGAGACCCTGCAGCCACCATGCATTTTCAGCTTGGCAAATTCAGTTGTGAGGAAAAGACAGGCCTCCACAGGGCCCAAAAGGAAGGGCCACAAAGCAATTTCAACATGGTGAGATAAATGCTGGGGGGAAGGCAGCAGATGAGGACACTAGAACAGAGGTGCAGGAAGTACCCTTGGATCAAGCCCCTCAGCACCCCAGGGTTCGAGGACCAGGCTCTCACCAGCACTTCCGTATCTCCTTGCACAAACTCCTCAAAGACTCGAGTCACTTGCTCTCGGCTTCTTGTGGTCTTGAAGTCGGTGCTGCAGGAGCCATCAGCTTTCTGAAGGAGGTGGGCAAGGAGTGTCAGGGCCCAACCCGCCTGGAGAAGAGGGTCTGACGAGGGCAGTGATGCCTTCCGGTACCTTCCGGAAGGATGTTAGCTTTTGAGGACAAGGAGATGGGGAAGATGAGGGAGGGGAGGCACTGTGGAGGGGCCAGGTGGACCAAGGCCCAGGCAGGGCAGGGTGATGAGGCCTGGCCCACCTTGATGCCCTCAATGCGGAAGCCAAGTGTGGTGCTGGAGCTAATGCCCTCCCGCCACTGCATGTAGCGCGGCTTGGTGACAGCCCGCTGCGCGTGCTCCTCCTCAGTAGGTGCCGCAGGGTCCACCGCCAGCATCTTCTTGTACATGTCCTTGCGTAGTTTGGGCCGCTCCCGGGCCTTAGTTAGCTCCTCCTCCAGGTAAGTCCTTTGGGACACGGGTAGGGGCATGAGGGCGCGCAGGGACCACCCTCTCCCACCTGGGCACCGCCTGGGGCTCGCGCACCTGACGCCCATCTTGCAGTCCAGCACACAGGGCCCATCGAAGCCGTCCAGCAGGTCCTGCAGCTGCAGGTAGCTCTCGCCGTCACGCTCCACCACGCCGTGGAAGGCGGGCACACAGCCGCGCAGCGCGTCCCCCATCAGCCGGCCCAGGCAGTAGCGCTCCGGTTCTGAGCTGCGCTTCAGGATCAGCCCGCTCGTGCCCGCTGCCTTGAAGCTCCCTGCGAAGGAACCGTGAGCAAGGCCGCCCTCCTAGGCCCACCCAGGCCCGAGCCCGCCACACCCCTGCTCACCGGTGTGCCCTGCCAGCTGCACCCAGGAGTAGCGCTTCCGGAAGGGGCTCATGACAGGCAGGTTCACCATGGTTCGGATCTTCTGCCAGTGGCTTTTCTGAAAGCAACGGGGCCCAGTCTGCAGGTAGTGTCTTCGGACGCAGGACCTCCGACCCCGACCCAGAGGAAGGGGCCAGGGCCTCATGCTCCGCCTGCCCCTCAGGCACCGAGGAAAGTTTACGATTGGCGCCCTTTGCCAGGTGTGGTGGTGCACACCTGTAATCCCAGCACTCTGGAGGCTGAGGCAGGAGGACTGCCTCGAGTTCGAGGCCAGCCTGGACTATTTAGTGAGCTCAAGGCCAGCCTGAACTACATAGTGAGACCCTGTCTCAAAAAAAAAAAAAATTGGCATCCTCTGAGATAGGGCAATAACTCTGGCTTCGGGAACAGGGTGACAAGAGACCTGGATTTCCTGTGGGAAGACCGTGGTTTGCAGCAGCTCCACCACTGAGAAACTGCCTGTTCCACTGGGTATTTCTGGAAGCACCAGAATTACCTTATGGTCACCCCCTTCCCTTTACAAGGAGTTGAACCAGGACCTTTGCACTGAGCTGAATTCCCATTTATTTGTTCATGTGGTTTTTCGAGACAGGCTCTCACTATGTAGCCCCGGCTGGCCTCAAACTCAAAGCGATACTTCTGCCTCAGCCTCCTGAGCGCTGGGATTACAGGTGTGTTCCACCAAACTCAGCTTCCCAGCCCCTTACTTTTTTTTAAAACAGTCTCACTAAATCCAAACTGGGCTTGAATCTTTGATCCGCCTGCCCACCACACCTTATCTGTTGTTTGTTCTTTGAGAAAGAATCTCACTATATAATCCAGGTTGGGCCGGGGGTGGTGGGGCACTTCTGTAATCCCAGTACTCGGGAGCCTGAGGCAGGAGGATCACTGCAAGTTCGAGGCCAGCCTGGGCTACACAGTGAGTGTGTCAGTGGGTGACACAGTGAGACTCTGTCTCAAAACAAAACAAAGTTCCGGCTGTCCTGAAGTTGAGATCTCCATGTTGGGGATTTAGCTCAATAGTTAGAGGGCTTGGGCTTGGGATTTAGCTCAGTGGTCAGAATGCTTGCCTTGCATGCACAAGGCCCTGAGTTCGATCCCCAGCACCAAAAAAAAAAAAAAAAAAAAAAAAAAAAAAAATGTTAGTGAAGTTGAGATTCTCCTCCTGTTCCAGCCTCCTCAGTGCTGTGATTATGTGTGCCACCACACCCAGCTGATGGTGACTTTTAAGAGATTCTCAGGTGTACTGCTCGGAAATACTGGGTAGGTCTGAGGTGGGGCCAAACACTTCCCTACAAGGCTTCAGTTTCTTCATCTATGAAACGGGGGAGGGGCAGGCATAGTGGAACATGCCTGTGATCCCATCACTTGGAGGTTGAGGCAGGACTATCACCATGAGTTTGAGGCCCCTTGGGCTACACAGAGAGTTCAAGGCCAGCTGGAACTTCATAGTGACCCTAACTCCAAAAACAACAACAAATCCCCTATGATGAATGTTATCACTACGCACATCTAAAAGGTACCATTAAAATAAAATAAAATAAAATAAAAAAGAAAAATAACAACAAAAACTATATGCATATAAAATGTGGGAATAGGGGTTGGGGATTTAGCTCAGTGGTTAGAGCGCTTGCCTGTCAAGCACAAGGCCCTGAGTTCAATCCCCAGCACTCAAAATAAAATAAAATGTGGGAATAACTACACTTTCTGGGGTGTTGTGAGTAGTAGATGAGGCTTCAGTGTGACTGGCACTCAGCTCCCCAGTCCCACTCCTCGGCACAAAGCAGGTGCCAGACAAATATAGATCACTGACTCATTCACCCAGGACAGCAGTGGCGAACCTGTGGCACTTGTGCCGGAATGGGCACGCAGAGGGCACTCTGTCGAACAGGAGCCAAGTCACCCCAGCAACCGAGCACTCAGGTTTAATTGCATTGCTGGCACTCTTGATAAGTAAGTGGGTATTGGGTTGCAGTTTAGATACTCATTCTCTAAAAGGTTCACCATCACTGACCTAGCACCTTGGTTCCTCTCATTCAAGGAAACACAGAATTGATCCTTTCCTAGGCTCAAGGTAGGGATGCCAGCCTGCCACTATGTGCAGAAAAAAATGGCCTGGGACCTATAATCCCAGTGCTCTGGAGGCTGAGGCAGGAGGATCATCAGTTCAAATTCAAGCCCCACCTGGACAATTTAGTGACTCTGTGAGACTATCTCAAAATAAAAATAAAAGAAAAGGTTGGGGATGTAGCTCAGGGTGAAAGCTCCCGAGTTCAAACCCCAGTACACAAGAGGGAGGGGAGGATGCCCTGGGGCTCTGGGGTGGTTAGGGTAACTTTCAGTTTGGATTGGCTTTGGAACCCACCCTGGCAAAGGAGGGACACACTTCTGTGTGTCTGGGTGGGTTGTGGAGGTGTGGCCTTGGGTCCCTCATCCCCTCCCCTGACCCTCAACTGAGAGGTTTTGCTCTGCCACACTCTTCCACCAAGACATCTTTTCCATAGAGCCAGAAGACCATGGACTGAAACCTGAGCAGGGCTGGGGATTTAGCTCAGTGGTTGGAGTGCTTGCCTTGCAAGCATGAGCAAAGTAAACCTCCCTCCCCTTATGTTGTGGGTGCTAGGTACTGTGTTTCAGCAATGGGAAGGCCGACTCATGCACATAACTCCCCAAGGCCCTCAAGCTGTCCCTGGTTCCATGTGTGCCTCTCTAGTTGGCAAAGCTTAAGGTACCCTTCATTCTGATCTGGACCCAGGAAGCTGAGCCCTGGAAATGGGGTACAATGCCGAGGCTCTGGTGTCTTAGTCACCACTGTAGAGAATGGTGATTTGGGGGCTACCTTATCATAACCATTGCTCTGCCCCCCAACTGATCCTGAAAACATCTGGACCATCTCACTTGCCACCCCAAACCCAGATCCTGCATCTATCCTGAGGTGCCCAGGTTTGCTCCTGTCACTATATCTGCCGCCTCCTCTTAGGGGTGCTCACCTTTCAGAGGTGTTACACCTGTGTCCCCACAGGACTGAGCCAGGAACTGGCCACGAGGGATTCCAGGAGGAAGAGGGAAGACCTAGGAGGTGGCAGAGTAGGGGAAAGCTGCAGACAAAGGCCTTTCAGTGGGGATCTGGAAGCAAAGTGCTGGGTGGGGACTAGCGGTGGGTCTAGTTGTGGTTTTGTCACTTCCTAGCTCAGTGAACCCTAGCAAGTACTGTCATCCGTGTGAGCCTCTTTCCTTGTGGGGTCAAGGTGGCTGCCCTAACACAAGCTACCATCTGCCGCCTGCCCACTGCCCGCCAGGCACCTTCTCATCTTCCCTCAGACAGCACTGCTCTTTCGTCCCCACCTGCGTCCCCAAAAGGCACACCAGGGCGTGATCACATGGCCAATCCCGGGATCTGGGGGTGTAGCCAGAAGCAGCCCACTAGAAGCATGACATCTCTTTCAAAACTCCCTTTTCAAATCTTTAAATACACACAAGGTTTGCATTCTGCTGCATAATAAATTTGAGTTTTATTATAAAACTCCCCACCTCCAAATCTTCAAGTAAAATTCCAGGAAGGTGATTTGGGCACCACGCATCAGCAGCAGCAATACCAGACCTCCTTCTCTCCCAGCCCACTTGAGGGCCGCGGGGAGGGTGCTCAGGCATGGCAAGCATGTGGGGTGGTATTACTAGTCCATCTTACAGAGGAGAATCGAGACTCGGAGGACTCAGCCTGCAGATACCCAGGCTCCGGAAGAAGCTCCTAGTGGCCATATGCCCTCCCCATGATCCAACTGCTCCAGCAGCTTCCTCAGACCACGCCACCACCCTTAGGGTCAAAGGGGACAATAATGCGAGGGTTTTGGACCAAGTGATCTGCAGCTGGAAGACACCATGCAGTTCTGAGCTCTGTGGAAACATGGGATTGGAGACGCCTCTGCGTTCAGCCACCAGAACGGGTTTAGGGGAAGAGTTTCCAGCCTGCTAGTGGGACCAGGATGGACCTAGTGATAGGACGTAACAAGTTCCATAGTCGCTTCAGTAGAAGGGGAAGCAGCTCTGGGAGGGCAGAGCAGGGAGCCATGGCAACCTTCCTTCCTCTTGGGGGCTTGTGGTGCCGAAGTGGGAGTGGGCCTGGCCAGAGGGGCTGCATGTATAAAAGTATTACCCTGCTCCTAGGGAAACAGGAAACAGGGTCATCTACCCTTCCTACCTACTCAGCTTGTGTGTCTCACAGAGCCAAGAGCAGAGGTGACACAGGGCTTTGTACCCAGCACCTCAGCTGGGCCCTCCCAGCCACCTCCTGAGCTTCCTTCTTTCTTTCTGGTCCTGTGGATTAAACCCAAGCCCTCCCCCTTTTTATTTTTTGTTTTGTCTCGGGATGTCAATAAATCCAAATTGCCAAGGCTAGGCTTGAACTTGAAATCCTCCTGCCTCAGCCTCCCAGAGGGCTGGGATTACAGACATGAACTCCCAGACCCAGCTTCCTGAGCTTTCTTATGACACGACTCCCTTGCCAGTAACAGTCAATATGGAAAAAGTGGGGCCAAACGTGGTGGAACTCAACTGGCTACCAGCCTCCACCTCAGTGAGTTACCTCCCCCAGGGAACACAAAGGCCTCACAAATGAGCAGCCACCAATGCTGCTGGGGAATCCCTGAGGAGGGGGATTTTGGTTCATGAACAACAGCAGGGAAGATATCTCTGAGCAAGTGAGACTCATATGGGTATCAGAAAGCACATTTTTGATATTAGAGTGGACTCTAGTGCCAAGGTGGCTGAAGCCTCATCCTTTGTTCCAGCCTTGCCTCCAAGGAGGTGCTTCCTGATCATCCTGGAGCAAAAGGCAGGGGACCTGACTGTGAGACCTCTGGTGAGTTCCAGGAGGACACTCTGACAAGGCCCAGGGCCGAGCAGGGAGGACTGTGTGTCTCTATGGGCCTGCCTCCCACCAGGACAGGCCATTTGCTGTCTTCAGACTCATCCTGCACCGAGCTCCAGCCTGTGGTCTAGCTGCCACTCTGCCAGCCCAGCCCCCTCCCCATGCTCCACTTGTCCTATCAAACTAGCACTCCCTGTGGTGGTGGCGGGGAGAGCAATCAGTTTAAATTTATAAAATAATTTGCACCAAGGTATAAGTGACCCACGACTTCACTTTCCCATGGGCATTTGCTTTTTAAAAAGGGAGTCTGTTAACCTAAATTCTGCTCTATAATTAGTGGAAAGCAAGGTGTGGGGGTTCTGAGTCCAGGCCGGCCGGCATCCAGGTCTCCTTACCTATCCTGGCCCGCAGAAAGGAGAAAGGCAGAGGAACAAGAGCCAAACACCCTCTCTTCTGCTAGCGCCTCCCCAACAATTGTTTGGGGCTCACGGTTGCCTGGAGGGGATACGCCTCCAGCCCTTCTTAGATTGTCGGGGTTTCCCTGTCCCTCCTTTTTCCTCCACCAGAGGAAAGGCTGCTGGAGGGAGGAAGGCTGCTCCTGGGGGGAAGGGGGCAGCTGATCAGAAGCAGGCAGAGCCTTGCCTGCCTCGGGCGGCCTAGGCTAGGGTGTAAGGGGCTGGCCAGCTGGGGGCCAAGAGTGCATCCTTCCCAGCCGGACGTGCTCGCTTCCTGCCTGGGGAAGCCCCAAAGGTGGCCTCGGCCTGCGCTGCGCCGCTGCTGGACGGCTCAGCCGAAGCGCAAAGTCCGCTCGAGGGCTTTCCACGCGGACTCAGGCAGCCTCTGTCAACAGTCCCGGGCTTATCTGCGCCACGGTGCCTGTTTGCCTTCGGGGAGGCCCCGGCAGCAAACTGGGGGTTGGGAAGGCCTGCAAGACGCACCCTCGGGGCTGGAAGGGCACTCAGCAGCCACCTGCCCCACCTCCTGGGGCGCCCAGGGACTCCGAGGTCCAGGTGGGAGAGGCCGACCCCGGGGTACAGCTGCGGCTGAGCCCAGAGTCTAGGCCCCAGCCAGGGCTGCCTGCACCGCAGGCGAGCGTGGGTGGTGGGCCTCCCCCGCGCTCTGTCGGTCCCCCCACGGGTCGCCCTTGCGATTGCACCCGCCTCTCAGGTGTCAGAGATGTGAGCGTGGGCGCGGCCGATGAGGAGGGTGGGAGGAGTCCTCTCCAGGCTCCTCCTGCCACTACCCTGGGAACCCTGGTGGCACTGGCTCCGGTACCAAGGCAGAGTGGCTCCGGAAGGACGCAGCGGGCTCGGAACGGAGCCCCGCACCTGCACCTGGTGTGGTTGGGGCGGGTGGGTGGTGTCCTGCTATGCTAGCGCCGAGTGCCACCAAGTCCGCCGCCCTCCGGGTAATGGAAATCTCGGTGGGTGCTGGAATCAAGGAACTACTTCAAGTGGTTACACGGTCTTCCACGCGTGCTTCAAGGCGATCCTGCCGCGGGACCAGGTCGCGCCGCGGTACCCGCCCGCCACGGAGTCCGGGCCAGGAGCGCGTCAGCGGCTGTCACCCTGTCGCCGGCCCAGAGACAAGGGAGGCACTTAGCTCCCAGGGACTCTCGCTCCAGAGACATTTGCGTAAAGTGGATCGCAGCAACTCCACGCTGACCTCAGGCAGTTAATGTATTTGGCCTTGGTTAGCCGGGTGTGGTGGCGCACGCCTGCAATCCCAGCACTCTGGGAGGCTGAGGCAGGAAGATCTCAAATTTGAACCCAGACTGGACAACTTAGCGAGACCCTGTCTCACAATAAATAAAAAAATGGGATGTCGCAATAAAAAATAAAAGGGGGTCTGGGAATGCCTGAGTTCAATTCCTTGAGCCAGAAAGAAACACAAGGGGGACTAGACAGCTGTCCCAAAGGTGCATACCCCTAAGGGGCGCGCGCTGGCAATGTCTTCCCGCACCCTGACCTTCGTAATTCTAGGGTCAGACTTGGTCCGAACATCCAGGCTCCCTGAGGCAGCGATTTAGCATGCTGATCCCTCTCAGCCTTAGTTTACCTTTCCCCGGGCCACGCTCAGGAGCAACAGCCGGGGAGGCCTGGCGTCCCAGGTGGGCTGAACCGTGCTCGCTAGCAGCCGGCGCCCCTCCCTCCTGTGTGCACGCCTCGCGCGGGCGCCCGCAGCAGACGGCAGCGGTTCCACTCCCACTCAGGAGCGGGAAACCGTGGCAACGGCGGGGGTGGGGCCGCGGCGCCGAGAGGGGGCGGGGAGGGAGCCTCGTGCGCCCGACTCTCTCCGAGGTTCGCGGGCCGGACTGAGCCCCTCCAAACCCCTCGTCCTACCTCGCGGCCCTCAGTGACCGCTGCCAAGGCGAGAAGTCGGGCTGGCGCTTCGGTGCAGCCGGCAGGTTCCTCCCACGCCGGACTCGGATCCGCGGCGCAGGCGGCTGGGGCCGGACCGGAGTCCCTTGCAGCGTCCCCCGCACGCAACCCGCGCCCGCCCGGCCAGTACCTGACTCGCGTCTTCGCCGGCTTCCAGCTGCACGTTGCCGCGGCTTCGGCTCTCGCTGTCGCTCAGCAGATCGTCCTCGGAGTCCTCGAGCAGCGACGACGAACCGGTGGAGGACAGCGACGAGGTGGAGAGGCGGCGCGGCTGCTGCAGGTGCGCGCCCGCGGCCGGGAGCCAGCGCCCCTCCGGCTCGGGCGGCCCGGGGCTGGCCGGGGGCACGTCCGGTTCCTCGGCCGTCACTGTCAGCTGAGGGATCGCCGGCGCCTGGGCGGCCCGCGGGAGCCCGTTGGGGACCTGGCCCCCGCGCCGCTTGGCCCCGCGGGCCCGGGGATCCCCGGCGGCAGCGGCGGCGGCCACCGCTGCGCAGCGCGCCTCGAAGAGCAGGCGCAGCTCCCCGACGCTCCGGCGCGGCGCCCGCTCCAGCCCCGGGCTGCAGGGCCCCGCGCGCCCTGGCCGTGCCATGCCCGTCTGGCCCCCGGGCAGGGTCATCCCTCGCGCGGAGCGCACAGAGCCCACAGCCCGCGGCGCGGCGGGGACTGGAGGCGCGCGGCGCCCGCGGCCCGAGCCTGCCCGGGGCGGAGCCTCCGCGCCGGCCCCGCCTCGGCCGCGCCCCCCGCCCACTCCTTTCACTTTCGGAGAGAGCGAGGGCATGGCTGACGCTGGCGCCGCGGGGCAGCCTCGCGGGTACTCCGCGGGGTGGCACCCGAGTCCGGGCCTTGCCCTCCGGGACAGGGGCTCCACCCAGGCGCTGGGTTGGGAACGAGTCCTCCAATCGGATCCTGCCAGGAAGGAGCTGCTCCTGTTCGCAGCCCGGCCCCTCGGGCTCCTTCCCGGGTCCCATTTCTCCCAGGCAAAGTCTTTCAAGTCTCCACAAAGTTCAAGGCCATCGGCCTCTAAAAGAAGCCGCACCCCAGGGTGTACTCCCAGTTGGAGACGGCCCGGGGTCGAGCAGCGGCTGCTCCCCACTCCCATACCCTGAAGCTCCCCACTTCCTGGCCGGCAGGGAACAAGGTCGGGAGGCGGAGCCTGAATCTCTTCAAGCGTCCCAGCGGGTCCCGGGCTGCACCTCGCCGCTGGCCGGCCGCTCCTAACCCTTCTTCCTGGCTTCGTCCTTCGGAGCTCGGGAGCTTCGAGTCTGCTTGTGGCTTTACGCAAGTCCTTTCACCTGCTTGAACTACGTATCTCTCTCAGAGTTGCTGGGCGAATAAAATTAAAGATGCGGGCTGGGGTACATTTCAATGGCAGGGCACTCGCCTAGCATGCTCCAGGCTCTGGGTTCACCCCCAGCGCTTGGGCGGGAGGGGACGACAAAGGGGAGAGATGTGAAATCCTAAAACGTGACAGTACTTTTGTGGTAGTGGAGAGCCGGTAGCACTAAGTCCCTAAATTTTCCAGGCTGGGCCAGTGCGGGTTCATAGGTGTCCTGTGCGCCCCCTCGCCTGGCCCTCTGGGTGGGACCTTAGGCAGTCTTTTCTCCCTTACGCCCTTCCTCACTTGTGAATTTCGGGAAAGCTCCCCTGACCCAGAGCCGGGACTGCAGCTGGAAGAGCGCACTGCGGCGGGGCTGGGTGGGTCTCGGCTGTTCACAAGTGCTGGAGATTTAGTTCAGTGGTTAGAGTGCTTGCCTAGCAAGCACAAGGTCCTGAGTTCGATCCCTGGCACCAAAAACAAAACAACAAAAGAACAAAAAACCAACCAAAAAGAGCCAGGAATGTAGTAGCTCAGTGTGGAGATGCTTGGTTCAATTCCCACCACTGGGTGGGGGGGGGCGGTATGTATGTATGTGAAATGTAGGAGTTTGAACACCTCCAGGGAGAAGGTGGAAAGGCACATGGCTGCCTTCTTTGGGGTGCAAGAGTGTGGAGGCTGGGTTAGGGTTGCACCCACAGCTTGAAGGCCCAAATTACAGTGATGGTGAACCTTTTACAACTTTTAGTGATACAAACAGCTCCCTGCAGCCTGAGTGCAATAAGTTCACTGCCAAGGGCCTAGAGACATCTGTATCCTGGATTTCCCTTCTTTCCTCCTTGGAGCTGAGCGTGGCTGTTGCAAGAGGGGCAAAGGAACAGTCCTCACCCAAAGAGTGGGCTGGGCAAACCTGGGACCTGCAGAGTGAGCAGGGGAGGAAGAAAAGTGAGGGTAGGACAGGACTGTGTGTGTGTGTGGACCAGGCAAGGCCTGGGCATTGCTGGAACTGCAGGAGGCTGGGCATTGGGCTGCTGACCCAGCTGCAAAGAAAATCTCAGGTAAAGAAAACACTTCTTGCATCAAGCACTTGACCACATCCTTCGACCAGGAACTAGAGAATCACCATTCCCGCACCTGCCTATGTCCTGAACAGGTAGCACACACTTGGGAATGGGGCAATGGAGAGCCAACCTCATGTGCAGTAGAAGAAGGAACCTGGGAATGATGTGGCTCAGCCAGGGAGGTCCGGTTGCTCGCACAAGGCCACGGTGCATCTGTAGAAAAGCCACTGTGTCCTGCCTGGGCTGCTGACTTCTACTGTGCTATGCTCCATTTCTGTCATTAACATCTTGTTCCACTTTGGTGGGCATGGTGTTTTGCCTATAATCCCAGCACTCGGGAGGCTGAGGCAGGAGGATCGCCGTGACTTAGAGGCCAGCCTGGACTACGTAAGTCAAGGCCAGTCTGAACTACATAGCAAGACTCTGTCTCAAACAAAACAAAGCAAACAAACACCCCCCCCCACCACCTCTTGTAATTCCTTACAAAGTCTGCCTCCACTATCACAGGCAGAAAACATAGGGCACCTACTGAAGCAGGGCCTGGGGTCCAGTATAGCTGTGAGATGAGTTCAGGGAGCTCTGATGTTCTCTTTGTTGAGCCAGGAATGAACTTTGAAGCCACAGAACTTTTGTTCTTTTGTGTTTCAGTGCCCCCAATGCTGGGACCAGAAGGTGTATGGTGCCACACCTGGTCTCCCCACTTTTGATGCATAAGTAGAGGGGATATGGAGAAAATCAAACTGGCCAGCATAGAGGAGGAGATCACCACTTGTGTGCTGAGGGGTGGAGGAAAGAGTATGGGTTTAGGGGGTGGGAGCTGGGGCAGAGTGGAATGTGCCCAGCTCCATGTCAGAAAGACAACCGGCAGTGCTGAGATTGAACCCAGGACCTTCACAATGAGCTGCATCCCCAACTCCTTTTTAATTTTGTTTATTTATTGCAGTACTGGGCTTTGTTTGTTTTGGTGCCAGGGATTGAACTCAGGGTCTTGAGCTTGCTAGGCAAGCACTCTAACCACTGATCTAAATTCCCAGCCCCAGTACTGGGGAGTGAACCCAGGGCCTTCGCATTATGCTGCATTCCAACCCCCTTTTAGTTTGTTTTTTTTTTTTTTTTTTTTTTTTTTTTTTTTTTTTTTTTTTTTTTTTTTTTTTTTTTTTTTTTTTTTTTTGGCGCTGGGGATTGAACTCGGGTCCTTGTGCTTGCAAGGCAAGCACTTTAACCACTGAGCTAAATCCCCAGCCCCTTTTAGTTAAAACAGTCTTGACAATTTGTCCAGACTGGGAGTTGCCCACCTTGTGGTCCTCCTGCCTCAACCTCCTAGAGTGCTGGGGTTACAAGTATGTGAGCTTCAGGAGCTCAGAGGCCTGCCCGCTCACTTCTGGGGTGCCTGAGCCCTCACCCATCGGGATTCATTGAGCCCCTGGGCTGCATCCCTCCTGGCAGGCAGCAGCCCCAGGGCACAAGAGCTGGGCAAGGGCGGTGCTGGGCACGGCATGTGCAAGGCGAGGGTTGCCAGGACCGTTCGATTTCTTTAGAGCAGTATCAGTGCCCCCAAGGACAAGTCAGTGCTCACCCTCTGCCCGGTGCAGTGCCAGTTTCTGCTTCCTGAGACCGACAAACAGGAGTCTCCCCTGGGGGGTGCGGCACCCGAGGGCACGGAGCCCGCGGCTGTGCGGAAGCGCAGGTCGGGGTGGAGCGGGCAGGGGGGAGGGGGGCCAGGCTGTGCGTGCTCGTTCCATATACACCCGGCACGCTGCGGGACCTTCCGAAGCCGGTTCCAGTACTGTGGGCAACACCTGTGCTTCATGCGTCCAGTGAACAAACTTCCATGGAACAGTTGCCGCGAAACCGGCTTCGCACTCGGCAAGCACGCGAGGGCGCGCGTCTCGGTCCTTGTGGAGCCGGAGTGCGCGTGGCTGAGCCCGGAGTGCGGGCGGCCGCAGTGACCGCCACAGCAGGACGCCGCCCGCCCGGGGTCCTCTCCGGGCTGGGCGGAAGGGGCCGAAGCGGGAGCCCTGCGGGGCTCTCGTGGTCCCTCCCGGGCTCTCGTGGTCCCTCCCCACCTCCTCTCCGCCGCATTTGTAAAGCGACTCCCAAATCCGCGGACACACGTGGGTCTCAGGTCGGGGTGGAGACTCACAAATCTCTGCACCGCGAGGTAAGTGCCACGCTAGGGGGAGCCGGCGGGAGCTGCACCCGGAGTGAAGAGGAGGGGTTCGAGGAAGGCTTCCTGGAGGAGGTGACCTCGAGGCTGGGCGCCAAAGGGTGTGGAGGAGTTCGCCAGGGAAACGACGGGGATAAACCATCCTAGGCTGAATGTGTGTGGCCGAATATTGTTCGGTTTCTGCGCGCACTCAGAAAAACAGGGCCATTCAAAACTAAATCAGGAGAAAAAAATCGGAAAATGAAG
>PVJO010005842.1:0-41432 GCA_004026905.1 Hystrix cristata | reverse complement strand
GGGGCCGGTGAGTAGCCCCAAACCCTGAAGGTTCTTGGCCAGATCCCGCTGGAGCTGGAGGCGGGGTTTCCTGCGGGGGGGGGCGGGGGAGCTGCCCCGGGGCTCAAGCACTAGCTTCAGCTTCTGCCATGCCCTTTGTCATAAATTCAGGCTCTTCTTCTGCACATTCCGCCCTACCCCATCCTGACCCCGACCCTGGGGGCACAGCCCTTTGCCAACTCTACCCTGATGGCCTCTTAGTTTTACTTTTTGGTTTTTGGAGACAGGGTCTCGCCGTATGGTTCAGGCTGGCCTTGAACTACGTATTGAGGCTGGTCTCGAACTCGGCGCAATCCTGCCTTAGCCTCCCGAGTGTTGGGATTACAGGTGTGCCCCATCATGCCCAGCCTGATGGCCTCTTACTCTTTTGAAGATGGGAGCTTGCATGCGAGGAGTCAGCTTGTTCAACCCTAAGTACTTAGTGCAGCTGGCCGGGAGCCTTGCAGAGCAGGGCTGCCTTGCAGCTCCAGGGACGTGGGGTCTGATGCACATGCTGGAAGCCCTGGAGGTGCCTGTGCTCCAGGGCTGAGCTGGTCCCCAGACCAAGAAACGCCACCTCCAGGCTCCACTCGGGCTGGCCTGGGCAGAAAAGGCAGGCTGCAGGGATCGCTGCCCAGGGCTCTTCTTTTCACCTGTACCCAACCCAAGGGAGCCAGACTTGGTCTGGGAAATCATGAGAAAACTGACCTGAGTTCAGTGATTTCCTGGCTCCCTGGAGCTGCTGGCCACAGCTACCTATGGCTGCCCAAGAGACAGCCTTGACCAGCTTGCTGTCCTGCCCTCCACCTGCTCTGGGGGTTGTCACTTCTTTTGCTCATCCAGAGACAGACAGCAAGTGGCTGCCTCAGGCTCCCAGATCTGGGCTGTGTCCTTGGCTGTAGGGCCCAGTGTCCCTAACAGTCAGGCAGAGGGTGAGAGGAGTTGTAGAAAACCTCGGCAGACAGATGCTCTTAAGGGCCAAGTCCTGCGGACTCAGACACCCAAGGCAGGCTTGAAGTTGGCTATCATCGGGTAACTGTCATCTTCGACCTCTCCATGTCCACAGGGGGCGATCTGCGATAGATAGTTTCGATTCTTAGCTGAAGTAGGGTCTGAAAGATTTCCAACAGCCTCAGGCACTAGGGGTGGGGACCCTTACAGATGTGCTTGTGGCACTTTAGCAATTCCTCCACAGCCACCCCCAACCCCTGAGATCCACAGGCAGCAAAGAGAAGCACAGAAACTGTGCTGAGGCCAAGAGATAGTCTCACTAGGAGTAGGCAGCCTATTAGGTGCTTGCCGTGCTCAGGAAAATCTTCCTGATCCTTACTAAGGTAAGAAGTAAACCAAGCCTGCAGGTCACCCTGGGTCTAGGCAACTGTCCAGCAAGAGGCTTCTGGGGCACAGCCTACTGCAGTTACCAACAGCCACTTTCACTTTTAGGGGTGCAAGGGTTAAGAGACAGGGAAGGAGCCAGAGGGAGGGTCTCTTGGGACTTTCCACCTTCCTTTGGGAGGTGCCACTTAGGGTGCATGCCTCAGACTAAATCTGAATCCCCTTGTTAAAATGGCATTGAGTTTATTTACAAACATCTGTACAATGTGAGTGACAAGTCAGGACTTCACAGAAACAGAAAACAAAAGCATTCTTCCTAAAGGGAAGCTGCAGGCAGCAGACTTGCTCTGTACCTGTCAGAAGGGAGACAAGGGCAAGATCTACACACATCATGAGCTAGGCATGTGGACATTGGCCTTCTTGCTTCTTGGAAGGAATTGAAAAAAATCACAGAACAGCCTTGGGCGCCACACCCTTCAACACTAAAACCACAAGCGAGCGGCAGAGGGGACCACTGGGGACAAAGCAGGGGTGGCAGAGTCCCTGCCCCAGCAAGACTGCAGCACATCCTCAGTCCCATCCCAATTGTCAGACTGCAGTGCAGGTGCGAGTCAGTCAACTTCGGGTCTTCTCTGGTCGGCTTCTCTCCCTGCTCTGTGCTTTGGCATCTCAGAACCAAGGTCTCCATGGCTGCAGGTGGGAAGGTAGTGGCAAAGTGGCTACAGTGTGATGCAGTTTTAATAAAAATTTTATTACACAGCCATAATGTAATTGACACTTCTCCAAATCCAAATGATACTAAATACAGATCTACATGGTGGATCAGAATGACTCCAGCAAATTTTATGGATTCTATGATTTTATGTTTTTTGAAACCAGATAGAAAAAAAGTTCGACATGGTGGAAGAGGTCCCGGCAGCTCAGGAATGTGGAGCCCAGGCAACATCAACAGTCTCTGATTCCATATTTACATGCATCTAGAAGGAGCTCCAGCCACGGACTCTTCAAGTATATATGGTTTTAATGAGTCCGCTGCCACTCCTCTGCCAGCCACCCTGGGCACAGCTACCACAGGTGCGCCGCACTCACATTTACCAACTTTATAGTCACGATCTGTCTTTAAAACCATCCATTGCCACTTTCTTAGAAATAAAAAATGTAAACTAAGTTAAAGCAACACTGAGGCTCTACTAAACCCAGAAGTGTTATCAAGTTCATTTTTATGTTTAAATACAACTTAACTCCATGATTTCCAACGAACCCCCCCTCCGTATACAAAAGTAGAGTGAATAAGTACAGAGCAGAGCGTCTAGAGTCCTCTCCCTCCTGTGGAAAGCAGCAGCTCCCGCTGTTCTTTAGCTCAGTTCTTGATATATATAGTCAGCTGCACTTTGTTCTGAAAAGATTTGTTAAATGCCACTTTTATTTACACTTGGAGCTTTACACCTGAGAATGATTATCGAGCAGTCAGCTTATCTCTTTTCAAACATTTCCTAACGACACACACGCCTCTGCTGGCTTCCCCCAGCCACACAACATACACACTTACCATAGAGCTATGTAGACACACACGCAACCGGACAGGCCACTAACATCTGCAACCTAAATCTTTTCTGTGTTTGCTCTCCACATTCGTGAATAGCTTCTCTTTACAAAACAAAAATGGTATTTTTTCTTTTGGTGCTGGGGATCGAACTCAGGGCCTTGCGCTTGTTAGGCAAGCACTCTAACCACTGAGCTAAATCCCCAGGCCCAAAAATGGTATTCTTGCCAAAACAGAGTCACCAGGAAGAGATGGGTGCACATGCTATGTTCAGCTGAGGAGCTGCAGGCCTGGCCTGGGGTGGGTGATGCTTCTGCTGCCCCCTTGGGCACCCTCCCACCTTCGGGACATGGCCGGCTGGGCGCTGCTCGGGGCTGCAGTGGTGCTGGGGGAGGAAGGTACGGCTACAGCAGTCAGGCCTGTTTAGTAAGAAGAATCACATTTAATGAGTTTCTTTCTTTCTTGCAGTTTCAGATGCTAAAGTACAGCTGAAAAAAATCTGAAACAGCCATAGACTCATGACAGACTGATACAAAGAGTACTGCATTTTTAAAAAATGATAAAAAAATCCACACTTACATATACATGTACACACACACACACACACACACTCTCTCTCTCTCTCTCTCAAATTAGACCCCCCTCCCCCCTCCCCACAAATGTACACTTTTTGGAAATTAAATTGGTTTTGAAACTCCTCTTCGGCAAAGACGGGGAACAGGAGCACGATGAAGAGAGAAGAAGCAGGCTGCAGGTGCCCAGCCCTGACCCCCACAGGGCTAGGTGCCAAATGCTCCCTGGGTGGGCCTGGGGCGGCATGGCAGAGGCTGACCTGCGCCGCTGCTGTGGCCACCAGGGGCTCAGCAAGGATCCCAGCTCCATGGTAATACTGAATGCGTGCAGAATGGCCAATGAACTGTGCCGGGTTTTAAAAAAAAAAAAAAAAAAAAGGCAAACACAAATCTAAAGACATGGAAAAGCCTACGAGAGCTCAGATCCACACTGGGCGGGCCTGAAGTGGGTGGGAGATGGTGCCGACAGGGAGTCTATACAGCACATGGTTTATATTACAGATGACTGGCAGTTCATGGAGCTCTCTTCCCAGTTCTGCTGCTGCTCCAGCCCAAAGAGGGCAGATCGAAGGGAAAGAGGTAAGCTGGGAACTGATGGGCATGCGGGGTCAGAAGCAGCAGGCTGGGCTCAGATCAGCCCCCGTCGCTTTTTGTAGTCTTCCAAGTTCAGAGATCTCCTCGGAGCCCCATCCTTGGCAGGCGGAGCTTTAGAGGTGATGGCCAAAGCTTTAGACTCTGAAAAGAGGAGCAGCCACATGTGAAGGACCTGCATACTGTGCTGCACTCCTCGGGTCCCCACTCCCTACACTTGTACCTGGCTGGCTCCAGCCTGAGTGCAGGCAACAGAGGCCCCATCTCTTCCCTGCCCTGCCTCACATACCTGAGCTGGGGACTTGGAGATCGATCTTCACATCAAAATCGTGCACTTTGAACAAGTCTTCTGAGAGGTCACTGGCTGACTTGGAGTTTAGATCTTTATCCTTTCCCTGACCCTGCAAGGAGAACAGAACTGGTTAGAGGTCCAGCAGGCACCCAGAGCCCAAGTTCTTGCTCAGGCTCATGAGATGTCCCCAGTGAGGGACTTTCTACTTCTTTCTTTCTTGCATTAGGACAGAAGGGGCCAGAGATGAAGAGCTTCCTTTTCTGAAGCCTTTTCAGGCTTCAAAGTTGAAGAAAGGGAAGGCTCATGTCTGTGGAATGGAGCAGGAAGTGAGGCTAGTCTGAGTCCCCGGGACAGCCGGGCACCACAGGAGGAGCCTGCTTCACATGAACCGCTTCTCTTGCTTTCCCACCAGCTGCCTGACCCCTCCGTGTCACCTGGCCCTCCTGAGCACCCTGCAGGGCGGATGCGCATAGAGTTGTCCCCACCTCACACAGGGGGAAGTCTGCCACAGAGGTCCAGAGGGCGGGTGGCTGCAGACACAGTGGCCCTGGGTGAGCAGTGGTGTTGGGCTTAGAGTTCAGGTTGTCTGCTGAGTACATTTGCAAGTAACTGGGATGGAGAAAGGACTATAGGTAGGATTCCATGTTCTTCCAGATTGGAAAAGGAAGCCCAAATCAAGGGGGTGTGGGTTCGGGTCCTGGCCAGCAGCCCAGCTCACAGCCACAGGACAACCCTGCACTTGCCTTGCTCATTTCCTTGGGGGCATCTGGTAACACTCCAGAACCGTATTTTGCATTTAGCTGGGCCAAGATGGCAGCTTGAACAGCTGGGTCCCTGGACTGAGAGGGAAAAATCAGTTATTTTAGAGACTGTCCAACATTCAGAGTCCCATTGCCAGATCGGTTACCATCTACCACCACTAACATTGCAGGCTCACAGCGGACCCGGTGGCAGCTCACTGGAGGCTCCTCAGGCAGCAAAATGGGGCAATTAAGAGCTGTAAAGCTAAGTCCAGCCCAGCCAGGCACATGCTAAGGAACCATTACAAGCTTACTGTCCATCCTCTGAGAATCTGAAATCCAAAATGCCCCAATGTTCAGTTTCTATACACTGACGTGGTGCTATAAGTGGAAAATTCCACACTTGGCTCCATGTGACAGGCTGCAGTCACACTAAAATCATGATATAAAACTACCTCCGGGTGATGCATGTGTATTATGTGTGGGAAACACAAACTCTGCATTTAGACTTGGGGCCTTGCCCCAAGATATCTCATTATATATATGCAAATATTCCCAAATCCAAAAAGCCACAAATTTCAAACACTCTGGTTCGAAGCATTCAGTAGGGGACCTCAAGCTGTGTTAAGGTCTGCAGTGCAGCAAGCCCACGCTGGAACAGAAGGGCTCCCAGGCTTTTTCAAGTCCATGCCTGTTTTTACTACCTATATGCCCTATAGCAAGATAAAAAAGGCAGGATTCAGACCCAAGAGCTTGAGGTGAGCAAATTCCAGCTAGGCAAACATTATTTTTAACTTCTCTATTAATTTCCTAATAGGCTTCACTTGTGCCCTAGAATCTGGGTCCCGCCCAAAAACGTCCTCCTCAGGCACTCACATTGGAGACAATGGTCGGCTTGCACTGCCGCCGAGTAAAGGGGTCCATCTGCTGGTTTCTCATGTTGTGACTTTCAGCCTGCAACAGAGAACATGCATCAGGGAGCCGGTGAGCTTCCCCCTCCTCACTCACCAGAGCTTATGCGTAAACAACAGCTCTGCAAGGGACTGACTGAAGGCTCAGCAGCCTTCTCTCATCCTTGCCTTTCACAGGCACCAGAGCAGATGGGAGCAAGAATCACAAACTGGAAACTGATGAAAACGAGTAACTGGCCGCGTGTCGTGGCGTGCGCCTGTAGTCCCAGCTACTCGGGAGGCTGAGGTGGGAGGATCGCTTGAGTCCAGGAGTTCTGGGCTGCAGTGCGTTATGCCGATCGGGTGTCTGCACTAAGTTCTGCATCAATATGGTGACCTCCCGGGAGCGGGAGACCACCAGGTTGCCTAAGGAGGGGTGAACCGGCCCAGGTCGAAAACAAGTAACTGTGCAGTGGACTCCAAGGTGGGGTGGGAGGACAGGGCAGGAGACGGCTGCTTTCCATCACACGCTGGTAAGTGACATGGTGTGTGTGTGTGTGTGTGTGTGTGTGTGTGTGTGTGTGTGCAGACAGGGTGTGTGTCCCATGCATCTTATGTGCACACGTTATCTCCATGATCGAAACAGAGACCTGGGCAACACGTGGCCAAGATCTCCTATTTGTTTCCCTCGAGTTTCCAGGGACCCTGTGAAGCCGCCTCACTCACCACCAGGGCCTTCTCCGACTCCACGATGTTCCACTCCCGGTTCCGCTGGTTGATGTAACTGTGGGGGAGGAAGAAGGAGGGTGAGGAGAGGGCTGTGACAGAAGGAGGAGCCTGAGTGAGCAGCAAGCTGGGCGCCTGGCTGCAGGCTGCCTCCCAACTGAGGCTGAGGGGAGGCTGAACAGAATGGGCTCAGGGACGTACCTGATGGCAGATATGTTCTTGGTCCGCTGGCGGTCCAAGGCCTCTGCTCGCTCCTCCAGCTCATTCAGCTGGTCTTGGATCTGCTTGGCCTTGTCCTGATCTCCCAGGTCCTCGGCCATGGCCTGCAGAGAGATGCGTAAGCTCCAGCTGTGACTGGCTCTGTACTGCGCATCCCTTTACTCCGGCATAGGCAAAGCACCACAGGTGATGAACACACAATCGGAGAGGTGACAGCAGTGTGGAATGCTTCATAAACATAAGGTCTAATTCTTCACAGTAGTGACACCTTCCCCAAAAGCCACCAGGCTCTAGGCTCTGGGGACAGTGCTCTGCAACATCACCACATGGCTAAACTACCATAACAAAGCTTGCTGTATTCAGATGTGAGGAACAGAAAACCATCTATCACAGTATCATCTGTTCAGATCCATTGCTGAATACTACCTTGGGGTCTATTTTAATTAATTAGCTAATTAATTTCCATTTTGGAAACAGTCTCACTAGGCTGGTCTCAAACTCGTGATCCTCCTGCCTCAGCCTTCCCAGTGATTACAGGTGTGTGGCACCATATTTGGCTCCTGAGTCTAAAATGACTGGAAAGTAAGCAGAATGGAACAAACAAGACCAATTTCAATACAAAGAAAAATGACCAAGGATGCTGTCTGGTGGCAGTAATGGACTGTGTTTCTTATAATCAGGGTAAGACCTTCTTCCCATCCTGCCAACCACAACCTTGGCAGAAGACAGAAAAGCTTGATTTTGCTGGAGCATAATGGCAGATCCCTGGGAACCCAATACTCTGGGAGACTGAGGCAGGAGGATCTCAAATTCAATCTCAGCCTGTGCAATTTGGCAAATTAGCAAGCCCTAGCTCTAAATTAAAAGTAAATAGGAGGGGGCGTGGTAGCACGTGCCTATTATAATCCCAGTACTTGAGAAGCTGAGGCAGGAGGAGCGCCATGAGTTCGAGGCCAGCCTGTGCTCCATAGTGAGTTCAAGGACAGCCTGAACTACATAGCAAGATGCTATTTAAAAAAAAAAAAAAAAAAAAAAGGTAAACGAAAAGAGATGGAGATATTATTTAGCATGAAGGCCCCTGTTCACTCCCCAGTACCACACAGAAAACAACAAACTTGACTTCCCCTTACAGGGTGGGCAGAGGCTGGAGCCTTACCTTTTCCTTCAGCAGCTGAGTTTTCTTCATAGCATAGTTGGGCGGAGCTTTTCTGAACCTCTCTTTCTCTTTTACTATCTGTACCGGAGAAGAGATACCAGCAGTGAGGTACTAAACTACTGTTGTAGATAGGCTAAGTGAACCCACTTCAGAGGCAAGTAGCTGGTTAAGCGGGGACTGCTCTTCCGGCAGCAGTGTTGTGCCCTGAGAGTGAGCCCATTTGGAGGACTCCTACGCTGCTTCAAGTCCCTGTGGTTCTCCTGGGACAGTATGAAGGGATGTGCACCAAGAACAGAAGCAGCCCGCAGGCCTGGGACTGTAAGGCTCACCACTGTCCAAGAGGACGGAGGTCAGAGAATTGTACACAATGCTTTGGGGGAAGAATGCTCTAGGAGGACAAAGGCTAGCAAAATACACCCCCCTGAGCCTTGAATAAACTCAGGTCTATGTGCCCACCTCTGCAGACAGAATACACAGAGAGATGCCATGAACTCTAACAAGCTACTAACATCAGCATTCCCTTGCCTTCATACCTAACTAAAAATGTCAAGATGCAGAGACAGAAGGAAAATCAGGGCATCTGTACACCCACGAATGTGATAACGCCCAGGCTCTGGGGTACAAGGTTTCTTACCTCTTCGATGTCCTGATCATTGAATTTATAATTAAGAGCTTCTTTAATAGACAATTCCTTTTTGTTGATTTCATCGAGAGTGGGCAACTGCATGCCAGCAGAGAACATCTAGACAAAAACATGGCAAGACATCATTAGTAAGGGATATGGGGAGAGTGTCAGTTTCCATGCCCACCTGCTGGGAGTCTTGCCACTTACTGCTTCTTTCCACTTCATGAACTCGCTCTCAGTGAATTCCTGGTTGGAGACAAACTCTAGGCGGAACACTCGTTGGTCACTGCCATGCCTGAATAAACGAGAAATGGCACTCTAAGAACATGCGTGCACACCAGTGAGGCGGGCTCGCCACTTGTGTGCTGCAGCTGCGGCTCTCTGTCCTGCTGCCCTCTGAAACACTCTCAAAAGACTACAACACGTTGCCAGTGCTGAAGCACCAGCTAACATCATGGAATCAGATGCCCTGGGAGTACGGACCTGGCACAAAGCACAGAAGCCCCCTGGGTGGTCTTATCAGCAGCTAGGATTTGTGTTCACAAAGCTAGCAACAGACACCAAGTGGACCTGGCCCTGCTTCACATCAATCAACATAAGAAATATGCATATTAGGTAGTTTTCCGAATGACAAGCAAACTCTGTTCCAGAGAGGAAGAATCCCGCTTTCTGCTGACCACTGCATTGGCAAAGTGAGGGGACCTAATGGATT
The DNA here is from genome assembly GCA_004026905.1 of Hystrix cristata. Classification (NCBI taxonomy): domain Eukaryota; kingdom Metazoa; phylum Chordata; class Mammalia; order Rodentia; family Hystricidae; genus Hystrix; species Hystrix cristata. Next base: position 32,013 of record PVJO010005842.1, on the reverse strand, counting down.
CTCTGAGGGACAGGGTTTATCATGACCAGTTCCCATGGCCTTTTTCTTGTTTTTACAGGACTCTGGATTGAACCTGGGGCCTTTGCTCTGAGCTAGATCCCCAGCCCTTTTTATTTTTGATTTTTTGAGACAGGGACTTGCTAAATTGCTATGTAGCCCAGGCTGGGCTCAAATTTGTAGTCCTCCTGCCTCAGCCTCCCATAGTGCTGGGATTACAGGCATGTGCTACCATGCCTGGCCCAACTGCCTTTTTCTTAAACAAACGTTTGAAGATCAAAGGGTGGAGATGTGAGAAGGGAAAGACCACACTTCCAAATTAGGCCATGTCTATACCTGTTATTTGCTGTGTGATCTTGGCAAAGCACAGTAATACCTCAGTTCACGAATGCTTCCACTTGCAAACAATTCGGTTCACAGACAAAAGCGTTTGGCAAAATTTTGCTTCCATTCACAAATCCACATTGGGTGACAAACACAACCACAGCCATCTTTCCCACACAAACACAAATGCAGCCATTTCCCCCAAAATTGTAAAGCAAATTAAGTTTGTAAACCAAGGCACCACTGTACTTCTATACCTTTCTGTGTGCGGTCTTCAGAACTCTCAGGTTCCAAGAGAGTGGGGATTTTTTTTTTTTTTTGAGACAAGTTCTCACTATGTAGTTCAGGCTGGCCTGCCTTGAACTTGAGGTGATCCTCCCGCCTCAGCCTTCCAAGTGCTAGGATTACAGGCGTGTGCTACCGTGACCAACAAGGCAAAGATTTGGGTGTATGTCTTGTTCTCTCCTTTAGGATACGCAATAAACATGTGCTGAATGAATTTAAATCCAGAAAGTGCCCTGACTTGTCAGAGACGAAGTCAGGTTAAGTGACAGCTGGGACCAGGTAGACATCCCTGACCACACTTATAAGGTACTGCCTGCTGGGCTCCAGCAGGGTGCCTCTCACAGTCCTTCCCAAGGCCCCTCCCATGCTGCATACCCTTGGTCTTCCCTCACAGCCAATGACAGACACCAACCTGTCCTGAGTACCTGTGGGGAGGCTGCACACATTGCTCACCGTAACCAGGACATCACGGGGGCAAGGACAGCCCAACAGGCAGGGCCTGCTTGGGGAAGAACTCAGGCTGCTCCAGAAGTGCCTCTTACCGTAGCTGCAGTCCTTTGTTTGTTCTGGTGCCACCCAGCTGGTAAACTTTGGCAGTTTCTACAACACCCGTGATCTCAGCAACCTGGGAGAAAGCAGAGAATCAGTCAAAAGCAGGCTCCTCAGCACTCTCCACACCATCCTGGCACTGGCCCCACCAGTTGGACACAGACAGCGACCTGTGCCGAGAGGTGCTGTTCCGGAGGAAAGCGCAGGGAGCCTCCAGCCAGGGCACGAGAGCTGCAGGAGCAGGAGAGCATGCTGGGCCCTGAGAGACTTTCCTCCAGCTAGTCCTGCCCTACTCCGGGATGTACTCAGGACTTCAGAGGCCTTTTTTCTTTAAGGCTTGGTCTCTCTGTGATGCCCAAACTGGTCTTGAACTCCTAGGTTCAGCACACCCTCCCAAGTACCTGCCACTGTGCCTGTCTCTAGGGGTCAGCTGTTTTGGGGGGGTGGGGGATACTGTGTGAGGGACTGAGTCCAAGGCCCACCACTGAGCTCCAACTCCAGCCCACAGCCCCATGGAGAGACCAGTTTTTATAAACCCAGTGTGAAGACTATAGAGGTCAGTTTCTGTTGCCCAGTTTCCTGTGATGTGGTATGTCTATTAGTTATCATGCGAGGAGATAAATACATTAAAATCAGACCACCCAGAACAAAACAGAATCAAATAGCTATGTTCTAGCCATCCACCACAGAAGCAGTGCTGGAACCCACAACATAACCTTAGAAGGTTGGAATTCTTTGATTTATTTTTGATTTTTGGTACTGGAGATTGAACCTAGGACCTCTGCATTCAGCTATATCCCCAGCCCACCTTCCCCTTTTAAATTCTGAGACAGGGTCTAGCAAAGTCACTAAATTCCCCAAGCTTGTGATCTTCCTTTCTCAGCTTCCCAGAAGCACTACCTCACCTGGCTATTTCTCTTTTAACTTCCCTGGCCTAGAAGTCACTTGGTATATAAGATGGAAATTTTTTATTCATTTATTTTTCAGGGGGGTGCTAGGGATTGAACTCAAGGCTAAATCCCCAATCCTACATTTCTTTTTCTTTTTTGGGGGGGTGCTGGGGATTGAACTCAGGTCCTTGCACTTGCTAGGCAAGCACTACATTTATTTTTCAATTGAATAAACCTAGATTATGTAACTCCCAACAAATAATTCATAAATGTCTTCCTTTTCCCTTTTATACAAAGAGGGGCAGAGAAAATGATTCCAAATCCAAACCCATCATTCTCTTGAGCTCCAAGTGTTCTTCCTGGCAGCAGGTCATGAATGACCCCTTGTTACCAGAAGTCTACAGTGTTGTAGGTCAGTTCAAGTGGAATCTATTTTCTAGTCTGCTAGAGCTGGGATCTTGTGTCCTCCCAAGGCCTGTGGCTTAAAGGCTTAGTCCCGAGCTGGGTACCATGGGGTGCTGGCACACACGTGAGGCTACAGGTTATGGCAGGTGGGGTGAGCATGCCCTGAGCCGAGTGGCTCTGCTCCAACATGTGCACTGCCAGGATGCTGCAGCCCCTACGGACCTGAGGCAACAGGTCTGCCTGACTGTGGGCCAGACGGAGCCTCCAAAGCTGGGAACCACAGTAAACCTTTCCTTCTGTTAAAGTCATTATCTCTAGTATTTAGTAAGGAAGGTGACTAACACACAAATAAATGGTGGCAGAAGAGTGACGTATTTGTTCAATAGCTCCTACCCCCAGCAGAGAGAATCATTGTATCTAAAACATGGACAAAGTCCAAAGACAGAAATTCCTACCCGGTAAACTGGTTTACTGTTGTGGTTTCCAATGCCAATCCGCACAAAACATCCTGTGACAGTTTTAGCAAAGAAGGGCATGTGACACCAGCGCTCCAGCTTATGTCGTGATAACCGCACCCGATTTAGTTCTTCAGGCAAGGAGACAGGCTGTGATTTAGGGGGGATCTCTTCCTTCCTGCAAGGGACAGAGGGGCAGAACAACCAGATATGTAACATCCAGTTCTCAAAATGTAACAAGAACAAAGCACCAAGGAGGGGCTGTGATCAAACCCTGCTCCTGCAGAGGGGACTGATGGAGGGGGATAGAAGCCACTTTCCCTGCCAGGCCCAGATGGGATGTCCCGAGTTGTGGGCCAGCAGCTGAGGAGGAGGAATGACGGGGCTGCAGTGCAGGGGGGCTTGGGCCAGCAGTTCGGGATGCTGAACTGAGCCGCCCCCCCCCCGGAAACAGAGATGCTGGAAAGCGCACTAAGCATCGCCTCAGTGCTGCTGACCCCGCCTTCTGGACCAGAAGTACACAGCTTACTCTTCCTCCTCGTCGGATGAGGACGTTCGGGATGAGCGGTCTGATTTTTCACTGGACTTGTCATCCTCTTCCTCCTCCTCATCGTCAGAGTAGACCTCGCTAGTTTTTAATGGCTGTTTTTTGGCGAGGAGCTCAGCTAGGAAGAAACAGGAAACTTACATAGGTAACGTCAATAAGAAACTAAAGCTTTTTTTTTTTGAGGGGGAGAGTGCCTCACTATGCAGCCCAGGCTGGCCTCAAACTCCCAAGTGTAGGGATAACAGGCACACATCACATGCCCAGCTCATCTTTCACCTCTGAAAAGAAAGTGACAGCCTTACCTTTCTAGATGGCCTGTGATAACCCACGCTACAGCAAGTCACACCAGTTACAAACCCCTAGCCTCGAAGAGCAGGAAGCCTGGAAGGGCATTACTAAGCAAGTGGAAAGGCTCACACACTGCTGATGGTTTCTTTATTGTGTACAAGATGTTGAAGAAGGGCAGGAGAGGGGGAAAATCATGATTATCCTCAGAGAGTGTCTGAGAAAAGCTTCATTTTGAATTTGCAATGCTATCTGTAATAAGAGCATGAAAACAGGGTTGGGGCTTTAGTTTAAGTGGTAGAGCGCTTGCCTGGCAAGTGCAAGGCCCTGAATTCAATCCCCAGCACAAAAACAAAAACAAAAAGCATGAAAATAACCCAAATGTCCACAAGTAGGGGAGTGGCTAAATCACTCTTATGACATCAATGAACTACTATGCAGCTATAAACAAGGAATGAGACATGACCCTACATTCCGAGTCGAAGTATTTTTTCTTTTCTGGCCTTGGGCATGCTAAGCAAGCAGTCTTTCACTGAGCTACACCCCCAAGCCCAGAAAGGGCCAAATGGTAAACAAAGGTGTGTTGTTCATAGTGTCATCATCTCAACTGTTCAACTGTTTGGCTCTGCTGCTGTGCCCTGAAAGCAGCCCTGGGCCGAAGGGAAATGAACTGTGTCACTGGATTCCAGTGAATACTTTCATCTGCTCTTGGGGTCTGGAATGAACCCAGGGCCCTTGTCCGTGCTAGGTAGGTGCCCCACCACTGAGCTTCTTTGTCAGTCTCCAATGAAATTTAATTTACAAAGGCAGACAGTCTTCACGTCTACTTTAGGTAACAATTAGGAGTGAAAACAGCAAGGAAGAGAAGTGTGTACAGTATGCTACCACTGATCTCAGACAGCAGGAAACCTGTGTCCTTCTGTTTGCAGAACAAAATAGAAGAAGCCAGGCCTGGTGGTGCACACCTATAATCCAGCACTCCAGAAGCTGATGAGGCAGGAGGACCACTGCAAATTTTGATGGATGAAAAGTCTGGCATGAGAAAGTAACTGCTTAAGCTTAAATTGACCCATCCATTGCAAATTTAAAACCAGCCTGGCTACATAGTGAAAGCCCCCTGACACAGATTAGGGTGTGGCAAAGCACTGGCTAGGAAAGCAGGTGTGACCTATTAATTACAAGATCCCAGACACATGCACAGAACAGTTCCCAAAGCCCTGCACATGGACTTCTCACGAGAAGGCCAGCAGGTTTTCACTGGGATGGCCTAGACTTGATAACAGCCTGAGGTGTGGGATTTCAGCACCACCTTTTATGTCCCATATGTAGAAGTTCTTGCAGGTTTCCTCAAAATTTGGACAGCAGAAAAGGATTCGGACAGAGTGGTTGGGGATAGTTCAAGTGGTATAAAGCACTTGCCTAGCAAGTGCAAGGCCCTGAGTTCGATGCCCAGCACCCTCAAAAAAGCAAAAAAGGACACGGACACAAAGGTTTCTCACAATAGCCCACCCTGCTTTCTCCAAGGTGTCCTTTTATCTTGCTTTTTCCTCTTTTACTCGGCACAAGCTTACTTTTCAGAGCCAGTTTCTCTCTCACTTTTCACCTTTTTTTTGGGTGCTGGGGATCAAACTCAGGTCTTTGTGGTTGCTAGGCAAGCACTCTAACCAGTGAGCTAAATCCCCAGCCCCTCACTTTTCACTTTTACTTTTTCAAACAAACCCTGCTACTAGTTTTTGCTCATTTTGTTCAATTCTTTGTTCAGGGTGAGAGGAACCTGGAATCCAACTCCAGAAGGAGAGGTGAACAACCCAAAGTTGGCATATTTGATTGGCAAATCACTTTTAAGAAGGAGGTACATAGGTGTGGTAAGGGGGGGAAACCAAGATACATCATGTACAGGTACAAAATAACTATGATGAATGTGACTACTATGTATACAATGTACCAATACTTGCTCTTGGTGTAAAAAAAAAAACAAAAAAAACCAAAAAATGAGGTACAGTGCTGGGGATTTAGCTCAGTGGTTAGAGTGCTTGCCTTGTAAGCACAAGGCCCTGAGTTCGATCCCCAGCACAAAAAAAAAACCCCCCAAAAAACAAAAAAATTAACAAAAGGCCATTTCTAGACATCAAAAACAAAATGAAGCCAGGTGAGGCAACACATGCCTATAATCCCAGCACTCAGGAGGCTGAGGCAGATGACTGCTGTGAGCTTGAGGTCAGCCTGGATTACAAAGTGAGACCCTGTCTCAAAAACATAGGGAAGGTTTGAGGATTTAGTTCAGTGGTAGAACACCTGCCTAGCAAGCACAACGCCCTGAGTTTAATCCCCAGAACCTTCCTCTCCGACAAAAAAAAAGTAAATAAGGTTGAAAGACACACATCCAATGGAAGAAAACAGTCAGCCCAGAAACAAATCTTGGCACATGAAGCCAGTGGATTTTTCACAAGGACACTAACACCACTGATGCACAAAAGACAGTCTTCAGCAAGGGGTGCAGAAAATGCAGTTGGTCCTTAGCTTACACCCTATAAAAACTCAAAACAGACCCAATACCAAAATGTTAGAGCTCAACTATAACATGTTTAGAGGAAATCATACAGAAAACCTTCATGACACTGGATTTAGCAGTGATTTCTTGGATATAACACCAAAAGCACAAGCTAAAAAAAAAATTAAAAGCAACGTAAATTGTATTTCCTCAAAATTAAAAACTTTTGTGCATTAAAGGACAATTTAGCAACTTAATGAAATCCTGTTTTAAAATAAATAAACAGTTGGATATGGTGGCTCATGCCTGTAATCCCAGCACTCAGGAGGCTGAGGCACGAGGACCACTGTAAGTTTGAGGCCAGCCTGGGCTACATAGTGAGTTCAAGTCCACTCTGAACTACATACGGAGACCCTGTCTCAAAAATAAAAACAAAAAGAAAAACAGGAGTTTGGGGGATTTAGCTCAGTGGTACAGCACTTGCCTAGCAAGTGCAAGACTCTGAGTTTGATCCCCAGTACCCTCCAAAATAACCCAAACAAATAAATAAATAAAAGGGCTGGGAATGTAGTTCAGTGTGAGGGCCATGGGCTCAATTCCCAGCACCAGCATCACCACCACCACCACCAAAAAATAAGAAGAGTGAGATGGTCAATCTGACTTGCCAGTTGGACTGGCTCAAGAGATGCTGGGAGATTAGTAGAGGACACTTCCAAGTATGGGTGAGTCACTGGACACGTGAATGTGGGGATTCTATGCTACACCTGACCCCTTCTCTAGCTCTCTTTAAAAACGCTCTCTGCTTCCCCACCCCAGGAGGTGTGCAGCTTGCTTTTGCCATGGTTTTCTGCTCACCACAGGTCTGAACCAATGAAGCTGGCTGCCCATGAACCAAACCATCTGAAACAAGAGTTTAAATAAACCTTTCCCACTTTTAATTGTGTATGTCAGGTTTTTTGCTCCAGCAACAGAAAGCTGACCAATTCACACAATGAAAAGGCAACCTATGAAATGAGACAATATTTGCAAATCATATATCTGATAAGGGATTAATATCTAGAATATGTAAAGAATTCCTACAACTTAACAAGAGAAACAACAAAAAACCTGATTGACAAATGGGAAAAGGACTTGAAAAGATGTTTCACCAAACAAAATATAGCCAATAAACACATGAAAAAGGATGCCCAACATTACAAATCATTAGGAAAATGCAATTTGAAAGGACAGTGAGGGCTGGGACTACAGCTCAGTGACAGAGTACTTGCCAGCATGCACAGGATCTGGGTTCATCTCCAGCACTGCCTCTGAAAGCACTTATCAGCGTCTTTGTCAGAGGAACTTATTATCACTGGTTGACAATTTGAGTATCAGTAATAATAATAATTGCCATGGTTTAAAACACATAAACTATACTAAAATCGACCAGACCTGGTGGCATAACCCTGTAGTCCCAGCACTCTGGAAGGCTGAGTGAGGCAGGAGGACCACAAGTTCAAGCCCAGCCTGGGCAACTTAGTGAGATCTTGTGTCAAAATAAACAATTTTTAAAAGGGCCGAGGCTGGGGCAGGGGATTTAGCTCAGTGATTGGAGTACTTGCCTAGCAAGCACAAGGCCCTGAGTTCGATCCCTGGCACCAAAATAAATAAATAAATAAATAAAAAATAAAAGGGCTGAGGATGTAGTTCGGTGCAAAGGCCCTGGGTTCAATCTCCAGTGCCATAAAACAAACCTACATTAAAATCCATGAGTTCACAGGAATATTCAAAACAAATAAACTTTGTTGGTCATTGTAGTTGCTAAGGAACTATTATTCTTTTGAAAATGGTAAATAAAAAGAAAACAAGTCAAGCCTGTATCCTGCCTTTCCCATTCAAAATGTTCTTGGAGATAACTAAAGAGCTAGTGAGAAATCTCTTTTTCTCTGGAAGCAGACCAGATAATAAATGAGGAGAGAATGAGAGACAGGAATATCATCATTTGGCAACTCCCAACGAATGGAATAATCTACGTAATGGTCACCAAGGGCTACACCGCTAATGGGACAGAACGCATTATTATTTCCTTTTCTTCAGGGCTCTGTGGCCAGGCTTTCTGCCATGTGACTTGGTAGTTCCAGTTCTTCAAAGCCCCACAGTGACAATGTGACAATTCTAAGTCTAAGCCTTAAGAGGCACTGTGTGTTTTCTGCTTTCTCCTTTTGTAATTCTGTCACCATGATACCAAGAAGGAAGAGAGACAGACAGACTTGGTCTCCACCTGAGCTTGGAGACAACCCCAGCTAAACTGCAGGTGTGCGAAGAGGAACAGGGCAGTGTATTTTCTCATAATATTATGCCAAAACCTATGCGACAGAGCTGGTAATACCACAAATGAGGGACACCCTGATGGTATGTAGTCCCTGATGAAATAGATACCACCACATAAAATTAGTCCTTTTCCCAAAACAAAATGCAACTGAAAAAACAAAACAAACCCAAATCTAATTCTCCAGCTCTAACTACCAATTTATAAAAAATTCAAGAGAGTGGAAGAATACATCTACTACCACCAACCAACCAATCATCACATGTGAGAAACTGTGTGCCTCTCTAGTTTCATTAGCAAATACGCTACAAGGGAGGGAAGGATGAAAAGAAAAATGGAGAGATTATGTTACTAAAGAAACACATTAATAAACCACAACATGTGGGCTTAAAATCCTTTTTTTTGGGGGGGGGTGCAGAGGATCAAACTCAAGGCCTTGTGCTTTGGGTTTAAAATACTGATTCAAATAATCAGATTATCACAAAGAAACTCAAGCACTGACTAGATATTTGATCATATTAAATTCATTGTTACTATTTTTTATGTGTGATAATAGATACAAGTTAGGTTTAAAATGAGAACCCTTATTTTTAATTAATTAATTTTGTGGTAGTAGGGCTTAAACCCAGGGCCTTTACACTGAACTACATCCCTAGTCCCCCCACCCTTTTTTTGAGACAGGGTCTTGTTACATAGTTCATGAATTTGCTATGTAGTGTGTTAAACTCAGTATGCAGCCCAGACTGGCCTTGAACTCATGGTGATCCTCCTGCCTCAGCCTCCCAAGTGTCGGAATTATAGGTATGTGCCACCATGTCCAGCTTCATATGTTTTTTTATTTTTTATTTTGAGACAGGGTCTTGCTAAATTGCCTAGGCTAGGCTTGAACTTGCAATTCTCCTCCTTCAGCCTCTCAGAGTGCTGAGATTATAAGCAGCCGCCACCATGCCTGGCTCAGAGTCCTTATTTATGAAACACATGTTGAAATACATATGGTTGAAATATGATGATGCAGGGATTTACTTCAAAATATTCTGAAAGGCCAGATATAGTGGTACACTCCTTTTCAACCCAGCTGATCAGGAGGTGAGACAGGAGGAGGGCAGGTGCATGGCTAGCGGGAGCAACTTAGTGACATCCTATGTGAAAATTAACTTAAAAAGGGCTGGAGGTACAGCTCAGCACTCCCTGGTTGAATCACTAGTACCGCAGAAACTTAATTAATGTATTAAGTGTTTAAACCTACTCTAATGGAAGAGAGGCTCACAGATTTAAGAAGACTGGCCAGGGCTGAGTGCAGATATGGAAGGGTCATGGAGGCTCACTACTTATGTGCTTGGAATTTTCTATTATAAACAGCTAAAAAGGGAAAAAATAAAAATGGGCACCATGAAGTCAACTCATGATCAGAAACACAAAGTAACCATCACAGTTCTCCCACTTACCTGTCCTATTCTTCCTTTTTTCTCGCTCTGCTTTCAGCTCCTCCATGGCTTGGGATTTCTTATCTAGTTTCTCATCCCGCTTGGAACGCCGTTCCTTATTGTGGGATGTTACCTGGGAAGGACAAGGATGAGCAGGGTGGCCTTTTTACTAACAGCAGACGATCAAGTAATACTTTCAGTCTTCCAAGTGTATGGGCTGTAGAAACCTCAAACACGCGGAAGGCAGAAGGCACCCCCTTGTGGACAACGAGGGTACAGCAGTGAAATGAGCCTGTTTTACCTGCCTAATAAACAAGTCTATTTTTTATTTTTTGGGTTTTTTTTGAGAGACAGTCTCGCTATGTAGTTCAGGCCAGACTTGAATTCACTATGTAGCCCAAGCTGGCCTCCAACTGACAGCAATCCTCCTGCCTCAGCCTCCCAAGTGTGTGCACCAACACGCCCCCCAACAAGTTTAAGAACTGTCCCAATAAACTCTTTCTGGAAGAACATCTTAGATTAGGATTTATTATTTGCTAGTATTTCATTATGAACACAGAGATGACTAATTTTCCCAGCTATATTTGTACCAAGTCTAGGATGACATATACTTGGGGAAAATTGCAACCAATCTGGGAAGCTGGGACAGGAAGGTCACCAACATTCCCTCAAGGGACACTCACACCTGAGTGTGTTCCCGGTGAAACGCAGACCTGAGTGCAGGTGTCCTAAGGAAATGTAAGTTCAGAGAGGGCCCAGCACGACACTGGGCAGACACAGGAACAGCGCTGCACTAGCCAGTTGAAGCTGCTTAACACTCACACGCACACGTGCACACACACTCTGAACAGGGTGCTCCTCGGACAGCGGGGACCACTGACTCCTACCTGAGATTCTTGTATCTGTGTCAGCTTTTTCTTTTCCTGCTCCTCTTCTTGCTTTTTCTTTTTTTCTTTCTTTTCTTTCTTTTTGGCTGTTTTTAGTTTTTTCTTGATTTCAAACCTGGTTAAAACATATTTATTTGTTTTTTTCAAAGCAATAAAATATATGTAAAGACTGACTTCTACTAAGGAGGAGAGAGGATATACACACATATACATTGGGGACGCGAGTGAATAAACATTTTGGCTTCCTGTGAGAAGCTCCAATGTACTGTGTAAGTGAGCAAAACCACTGAATATAAGTACAACAAAAGCATGAGAAAGCACTGAGCCGGAAGTAGCCATCAAATGAGAGAAGATACTGAGGGTGCAGCTATGTGCATCTTCCAACTTTGGTGACACCAGTTCTCCAGCAACTTTCACACAGCAGAAGAAAGTGTTTTATTCCTGGATCAAGTTAGAAAGCAAAACTAACTCCAATGACATCCCATTAAAAAGACAATGTCACAGTCTGAAGGACTGTGGACCTTTTCCCTTGAGGTGCTGGGGACTGAAACCAGGGCTGGAAAACGGTAGGCAGGTGCTCTGACAGGGAGCCACATTCCCAGGCCAGGATGGTTTGAAAAGCCCCACTTCCTGCCTTTCTTCATGAGGAAAATGGTCCACCCCAGCGCACATGTGAACAGATATGCTTCCCTCTTAAACAACTGTCCAAACAATAACTAGGCTTTTATGAAATGAAAACAATTACTTATCAATTTAGGAAACTTCACAGAACAAAGGAACATAATAAACTCTCATCATATCCTAACACTGTAATTCTTTTGGGGGGGTGCTGGGGCTCGAACTCAGGTCTTTGTGCTTACTAGGCAAGTACTCTACCACTGAGGTAAATCCCCAGCCCCCTAATACTCTTTCCAATTTTAAAATTTAGCATCTCTTCCTTTTATGGTATTGGGGATTGAACCCAGGGCTTCGCACATCCATCTCTTTCTTTTTATTTGGTGTGTTGGGTATTTTGTCTCAGCAAAAGTAACCAAGACATTTTGAGACAGAGTCTCACTAAATCTCCTAGGCTGAGTTTGAACTTGTGATCTTTTTGCCTCAGCCTCGTAGACTGCTGGGATTACAGTCATGGATCACCATTCCCAGCTTTTGATTAGTTCTTAAGTATTATACTACTCAATATTTTTGTTAAGTTCTTTTCACTCATTAATAAGGCTGTTAACGTATTTTATAATGTGAGCTGGGGAGCACAATTACTTTAACGCTTTTTAAAAAAGAGAACAATAGGCTCACAAATAACCAACAGGTCAAAGGAAAAAAAAAAATCACAAGAAAAATTAGAAAATAATTTAAAATTATTGAAGATGAAGTGCGGCCTGGCAGCACATGCCTGTAATCCCAGCACTCAGGAGGCTGAGGCAGGAAGACTGCCACAGGTCTGAAGTCAGGCAAGACTACATAGTGAGTTCAAGGCCAGCCTAAACTATGTATCAAGGCCCTGTCTAAATGGCCCCCCACCCAAATGATGGAAAATGAACACACAACACACATAGCAAACCTTACAGAATGCAGCTATATGGCATACACCCAAATGAACTGAAAATAGCTCAAGTACTTGTCTGTCCACATTAACAGTAGCAAAATAGTGGAAGCCACCCTGATGAAGGACATTGCCCCGTGCCAGTGTCACACACAGTGCACACCACCTAGCCATGAAAGGGATGGAGGACAGCCAGGTGCTGCCCGGATCAGTCTGAGCAACACCTGACTGCAGTGGGAGGCAGTGGTGCCCACCGTGGTCCCCACCCCTCAGGAGGCTGCAGCAAGATGACCACTTGAGGCGAGGAGGTGCAGGACAACTCAGACAGCATGGCAAGACCCTATCTAAAAAGCAAAACAAAACAAACACACAAAATGAAAAAAGAAAAACCAGAACAAAACAAAAAAACACACTAACTGAAAGAAACCAGTCACAAAAAACTATGTATTTAGGATTCCACTTATATAAAATTTCAGAATAGATAGATGCACAGAGCCAGAAAGCAAGTCAGTGGTCACTTCCTGGTGGGAGGCAGGAGGTAGAGGTACAGAGGTTCCTTCTGGTGTGGCTAAAATCTTCCGGAATATGCTGTGGTGATGGTTGTATAATCAGCAAATTGTATACTTGAAGTAGGTTATTTTAAATTATTAAAGAAGCTAGCCTGGTATTGTGGCGCATGACTGTAATCCCAGCACTTGGGAGACTGAGGCAGGAGGACTGCCATAAATTTGGGGCAAGCCTGGACTACATAGCGAGTCCCTGTTCCCTTCCCCCCATAAAAGATAATAATAGCTCTTAGGTGTATCAACTTATTCAAGACTTACAATGATCCCTGAGGAGGAAGCTAAGGTTGGAAGAAGTAAGTGATTTATTCAGCTCATCTGGTCAGTGGGACTGAACTGAACCTAGACCAGTGATGGTGAACCTTTTAGAGCTTTCAATGATACAAACAGGCTGCTGTGGCACGTGTGCCATAGTTTTGCCACCACTGACTTAGACCTTCTTTTGAATATAATGAGGGCTGTTATTCTTGTTTTTTGTAGTGCTAGATATCAAACCCAGGTCTTCATACACGCCAGGCAACCATTCTACCACTCACCTATGTCTCCAGCCCTAAAATGTCAGCTTCTTTCCACACTCAGGCTACTCTTTATGCCGCCTGTCCCTCAAGGAATCTAACCCCCAAAAATGTCACCTCTCTCCTGTGCTGCTGGCTAGAGAATGAGGTGCTAATGGAGGGTACATACAGATTAAATGAACTCCCTCATGTTTTAGTTACTTTTCTCTTGTTGCTGAGTCAAAATACCTGACGCCCAAAGTTGAAGGAGAAAAGGTTTATTTGGCTCACAGTTTGTAGAGGTTTCAGTCTACAATCGGCTGGCTCCAAGGCAGGGTGGCATGGCAGACAGGCAGAAGGCAGCAAGACAGGCAAGGGACCTAAGCAGCTTCTTCCTGTGCCTTATACCTTATTCAAACTGCTAGGATTAGGACGGTGCCCAATCAATCAGTGGATGGATTTAGTAATCACACGTCCTTAATCACAGCATCACACACTCAAAATCCAGCCACCTCTGATCCAGCCACTTCTTACCACATAAGGCTTCGGGGGACATACAGGTACAAACCATAATACCTACAAAGACCACCATGAAGTAAAAAAGATGAGGAGACAGGTATAGAGGTGACCCCTGTAATCCCTGCATATTGTGAGACTAAGGCAGGAGAATTACAAATTCAAGCCCAGGCCCAGCAACTTAGCAAGATCCTGTTCCGAAATAAGTGAAAAAAGGGTTGGGGAAGTACCTCAGTGAGAAGGCCTTGGGTTCAAACCCTAGAACCGCACAAATACATGGGAGAAAAAGGTGGGCATGGTGGTGCACCTCTGTAATCCCAGTGCTCAATAGGCTGAGGCAGCCTGGGCTACACAGTGAGTTCTAGGCCAGCTTGGACTACACAGTGAGACCTTGTCTCAAAAAACAAGCAAACAAACAAACAAAAAAAAAAAATGGAAAAAATTTTGACCTACTGTACTGAATTGCCCTGACGGCACTTCTGTCTTAATTCTCATCACCCTAAACATTGTTCTAGTCACTAAAAACTGCCACTGAAATCAGTTAACTGATTTCATATAAGGTGAGAAATTTTAAAAAATCAGGCTGGGGACACAGCTCAGTGGAAGAGCACTGGTGGTGCCGAGTTCAATCCCCAGCACGGCCAAAACAAAACATCCACACAATGCATACTTGCACACATGTGTGCACACATGCACACACATCCTGGTTTGAGAGGAGCCAGTCATTACTCGAGCTGCTTTGACAGACCCTCATGACAACCTTCTGTTGTGCTCTCCACAGTTGAGGAGCGCACATATCACAAGTCACCCCTAAGGATATGGCAACTCCATCAGTTTCCTTATTAGTCCCATTTGTCCCAGCACAGGACAGATGTCTGCTACCTGCCGCTGACTGCAAGCCAAATGTTCCTGCCTAGGGGAACTCACCCTTTTACCAGGGTTTCCAGAAGGGACAAACAGGTTTCCAAAGAGAGGGAACTGACTGCTGCCAACCAAAGTGCTTTGCTTTGCTTTCTGGGACACTAAGCAGACAGGGAGGGATCCCAGGTCTGCACACTCTCATTTCCCATGACAAAAGTCACGTTTTATATTTACCTTGAAATTCTGCTAAGAGATAAGGAAAAGCTTCTGCCATTTAAAAGATGGCAAAAATTCAGAAAACCAAAGCAGCTTCTGATTACCAAAAAAACAGTTTAACACTTCATGCTTTAAAACATACAAAAGTAATTCTCAGAAGTACAGTCAGAACCCTAATTTGTACAGAGTGAGAAACTCAGGCTCTTGAATCTTATGAAGACAGGGTTCCACAGGTAAATTTTGGAAAATTGTTTGTATGTGGGAACTTGAAAAATTTGAAGCCAATTTGTAAAATATGAGGTTGTAAAGCACCACTGTTCATTTAATTTTTACATAGCTTTTGATGAGTTAACACATTACTTTCAATAATTACTAGATTTAGATTCTAAAATCAAGACAATCTCATGACTTTCTCACCACTTTTTGCTCAGGAGAAATCAAATCATGTAGTAATTTTATAAAAAAAAAAATCTTTGCATTCCCTCAAAACCACTGCTTGCAGTACAGTAATACCTTGGTTCACAAATGTTTCTGTTTGCAAACAATTCAATTCACAAAACATTTGGCAAAATTTTGCTTCCATTCACAAACTCCACATCAGGTGACAAACATGACCACAGGCATCTTCTCCACAGAAACACAAATGTAAGCATCTTCCCCCAAATCATTAAACAAACGAAGTTCGTAAACTGAGGCACCACTGTACTTGTGTTACAGGGTAAGTAAAATAACAGGAAGCAGGACACCATGCCGACACAATGTGTTTTAGAGTCAGATGGACCCAGGTTTGAAATCAAGTTTTACTATTTACCAGCTAAAATAACCTTGAATCGGGAGCTTGGTGATGCACACCTATAATCCCAGCTTCCTGGGAGGCTGAGCAAGAGAATCTCAGGTTCAAACCCAGCCTGGGTAACTTAGGAAGACCCTGTCTCAAAACAATATCATCAAAACGGGCTGAGAGGAAAAAAAAAAAAAAAAAAAAGGGCTGAGACTACAGTCAGTACGAAAAATCCTGGGTTCAGTGCACAATATTACAATCAAAAACTAAAAACCCCACACCAAAAGGCCTTGGACAAGTATCTTCTCTCCTTCTTTCAACACATCTTCAGTGCATGTGAATGTGCCAGTCACTGTTTTAGATAGCAAGAATACAGCAGCCAACAAGACAGACTAATAAATCTCCACCCTCATGGAGTTTACTCTTTTTTTTTTTTTCATTTTAAACAAGATGGTGTTTACTCTTTAGTTAATGTCTTTAAACCAATTTTCCGCCTGACAAGGTACAATCAACTTTATAGGGCTTTTGTAAAGATTAAATAACACACATAAATGTCTCGCCAATAAAATTTATGAAAAACACACATTAGTGAAGCTGATGACACTGAGCAAACAATTGTGACCCTCATTATAAATACATTCACACTCCCATTTCCAAATGCCAGCTAGTACACAGACACCCCGCAGCTCAGGGTGGGGCTGCACTTCACTGTGGCCACTGGAAGTCAGAAATACCACCCACTGAGAGTGGATTGCACACAACCTACAAAACACCATGCTGTAGCCTAGCTTGGCTTCAGTGTCCTCAGAAATGTTTACGTACACACGTAGCATGGAGATGGGTGCATCCATCTCATGTAATTTACTGAATGAAAACAGTTGATATTTTCACATCAGTGTAAAGCTGAAAAAGCTTCACACAGCTGGACCCATCCGGGGAGGTCAGCCACGAAGGACATGGGGAGCCAAGAGACAGAGATGGACAGAGAGGCGGGTAACCACCATACCTTCTCTTCAACACTTCCCTCTTCTCTATGCGATTGAACAGCTCCTGCTCACGCTCCTTCTCTGTCATTTGCTCCAGCCGGGCCCTGTCCTCCTCGTCGCCCATGAGGTCCTCACCGTAGCCATCATGGAACTCTTCGTCTTCGGAGGAGGAGTCGGAATCTGAGCTGGAAGAGGAGCTGTTGCTGTCAGAATCCGACACTTCACCTGCAAGAGGGACCCAGCACAGTCATGGTTACGTGACGCATGGGCCACCTCAGCTTCCCGGGACTAGCCTGCGGTGCCTGTGCAAGTGCAGACACTGTCAGGGAAATTCAGGCTGGAGAAGAAATCACATTGCTCTTTTCAACTCAGTATTTTCATTTTGAAAAAAACTGGAGGCCTACAGAAAACAAGAACAGCATGACTCTTGTGCATTCTTTTTTCTCCTTGCATTCTACCACTGAGCTCGATCCTCAGCCCTTCATACATTCTTTACTCAGATTCACTACCTTGAACTTTCTTTGTCTACACATATGGGATACTTGCATCCGTGTTTTATTGGTTACTGTCATTATGGTTTAATGTGGACCCTGCCCCGATCCCACATGTTCAGAGGTGGTGCTTTGGGAAGGTACCTGGATATGGGGGCTAGAGCTATCTTGCTGGTATTAGGTGGGTGCACAGAGGGATGACCAGAGAGCCGTATTCTTGTCCCTGGCTCCCCCTTCTGAGTCACCATGACATGAGTGGCCTTCTTCCAAGAAGGCCCTCCCACCATGTAGTTTCTGCATGTGAGCTTGCCAACCACGGGCTGAAATTTCTCAAACTGTCAGTCAAATAACCCTCTCCGCCTTTAAACTGTGGGCGCCAGGTATGGTGTCTCAGTGAGGAGAAAGTGACCAAGACAGGTAGGTTGCCAAACTGAAAGTTGCAGAGGTCATGACTCTTTATCCCTAAATGTTTCTCCTAAAAGGGACAATCTCTTGTGTAACCAACTACACAGTTATCAAATCAGAAAACTCAGCATCAATACAATTCCATTATCTAACATACAACCTGCACTCAAATTTCACTAACTGTTCTTTTTTTTGGCACTGGGGATTGAACTAAGGGCCTTGGGCTTGCAAAGCAAGCACTCTAACCGCTGAGTTAAATCCCCAGCCTCACTGTTCTAATACCGTCCTTAATAGTCACTTTTTAGCCAAAGTAGGATCCAGTCTAGTATCAAGCGACATTTGGTTGCCATGTCTCTTTAGTAGCCTTTAATCTGAACATGTCCCTCCTTTCTTTTTGTGGCACTGGGGGTTGAATCCAGGGTTTTGAGCATGCTAGACAAGCACTCCACCACTGAGCTACAACTTCTGCTCCTTTAAAAAATTTTTTTAAGACAAGGTTTCGTTAAATTGCCCAGGCTGGCCTTGAACTTGCAATGATCAGTCCTCAGGCTCCAGAGGAGATGGGATTACAAATGTGTACCACTACATCAAACCAGTCTTCCTTCCGTCCTTCATTTTCCCCAGTACCAGGGATTGAGCCCAGGCCTTCACACTGAGCTAGATCCCTACCCCTATTTATTTATTTGAGACAGAGTCTGACTATGTAGTTCAGGCTGACCTTGTTCCTGCCTCAGCCTCCCAAGTGCTGGGTCTATAGGCACGCATCACCGTGCCCTGATTATTTTTAATTTTGAGACAAGGTCTCACTAAGTCACCAAGTTGCCCAGGCTGGGAATATACTTGTGATCTCCCTGCCTCAGCCTCCCAGAGTGCTGTAATTATGGATGTGTAGCACACCTGGCCCTAACTGGTTTTCTTTATAAAATGTCTCATGCTATATCAATCAGAATGGCCTTGAACTTTAGAGTTTAAGTAATCCTCCTGTCTTGGCTTCCACATTAGCTGGGACAACAGGGGTACGCCACCATGCCTGGCTTGATCAGCCTTTGTCTTTCATGCCATTGAAAATTTGAAGAGCATAAGCCTGTAAAATTGTGTAACAGAATTTTGCAAGGTGGTAATAAAAATATTCCCTATCTGAATAGTAACCACCATGTTTCTAATGAATAACTGAATATGGCTAGTGCAACTGAAAAAATAAACTTTAAATATTAACTTTTAGCTAATTTAAATTTAAATAACAACAGTTAGTTATCAAAGGTCTTCCAATTTGGCTTGGCTGATCTGTCAAGAAATAATTCAGGTATGAATTTTTTTTTCAGGTTATGAATTTTTGTTAAGAACACTCAAAAGTGATTGTGTCATTTTCCATGTAACACAGGAAGCACCTAACATCTTTCTAATGGGTTTGTAAGGTGACATTAACGTGGGTTACTACATTAAAATGGTGTTCACCAGACCTACCCGCCATCTGGGCACATCCCCCCTTGTAAGTCAGTACGCAAGGGGAGATGTCTTGACCCCCACTCACACACCTGGTGGTTTCACAATCGCCACCTCTTACATCAAACATTACTGTGATGGCTGAAGAAAGCTGATTTTTCTAACCCTGTAATTTCTTCTAAGAATTAACGTTAAAAAAGAAAAAAACAAACCAATGTTTTATTGAGTCCAAAACTAATTAGTGATTTCCCAATAGCTCCAGGTCTTGAAAAGACAAGGAGTGGCATGTAAAAAGACAATATAGATTATTAATCAGTATTAAATTATATCAGCAATTTAACAAGTTTTTGCCTGACTTGATTTGAGCTAATGTTCCCAAGTGTGGGCTTAGAACCAGGTTAGGTCAATTTTATACCAGTCAAGTTACTAAGTAAGCCTTACTTTTCGAGAAAATTTAGTTTATCAATGTGGTTCTGAAATAAGCTCAGTTGTTTAACTAGTGTTACCAAAAAATTCTGGGACTTGTTAATAAAAGAAGATTTTCTCCTGAGTTTTGTATCTGATTCAAGGATCTCCCTCCACAGTCAGATCATGTGTAAAACAGCAAAAGGGAAGAGGAGAAAGCCTGCAGGCTAAATGAAATGGAGATGAATGCAGGGTATCCTCACAGGTGGGCTGCAGGAGTCTCACCAACCCTTTGAACTGTATGCATTTTTCAGCTTTTATTCAGATTCTCAAAGGATCCAGGAGCACTGGGAAAGCTAAGGACCACTGCTCTGAAGGTTGGGATCAGGCTGACGTGCGGGCTCTTCTCCTCCCCCTCTGCCTCTGCCTCTCCAACCTGACCATGAGAGTTCACCCCAGTCTGGGCGCTCGGCTCACCTTCCTCAGGGGCTGAGCTCTCAGCTGAACTGTCTTTGTCTGAACTGCCTGAAGAGGCAGTTTTGTTGGCTTGCTTCTTCATGGTTCCTTTCTTCTCTATTTTTCTGGCTTTTCCTTTCTTCTTGTTTTTATTGCTCCCAAATGTCCACTACAAGGGGAAAAGAAAAAGGAAAACTGTAATAGGAATAGGGACTTTACTGGGAAAAAAGCTGAAAGATTCAGGAGTTAAGAGTCTCTCTCTAGTGGTACTGGGGATTGAGAACCCAATGCCCTGGAACTGAGCTACATTCTCAGCGCCTGCCCCCCCTTTTTTGTGGCGCCGGGGATCGAACCCAGGGCCTTGTGCTTGCAAGGCAAGCACTCTAATCACTGAGCTAAATCCCCAGCCCCCACCTTTTTGTTTTTGAGACAGGGTCTTGGTGAGTCACTAAATTGCCAGACTGCCTTCAAACTTGCAATCCTCCTGCCTCAGTCTTCGACAATACCAGGATTATAGGCATATACCACTACACCTAGCTAACAGTCTCTTACTTTCATTAAAATGATTATAAGACTCTATTGCTTTGAACCCAAAACAAATATATACTTTATATGAAGAAAGACATATCTTTAAAAAAAAATGCCTAGGATTATGGTTTTGATCTAAATGTCCCCCAAGTCTCATGTTTGGAAGTTGGACCAGGTCAGAAGGGCAGGTCACTAGGGGTGTGACCTGGAAGGGTGTATTTTTGTCCCTGGCTCTTCCCCTCTCTCTCTGCTGCTTGGACACAATGATGTGAACAGTTTTCCTACACTATGCCTTTCTGTCATGCCATTTCTGACTCACAGCCAGGCGACCATGGATTGAACCCACTGAAACTGTGAGCCAAAACAATCTTCTCCTTTTATGTTGCAGGTGTCCATATTTTGTCCAAGTGACAAAAAGTGACCAATACAGGAAATGGTACCAAGAGTTGAGTCACTGCTGTTACTATACCTGACCATGTGGTTCATAAGTTTTTGGAACTGAACTGTGGAAGGAGTTGGGAAAGGTTTAGAGATGCAGGCTAAAGAAGTCCCAGACTGCTGACCAGTGCTTGATGTACAATATTGGTGGGAGCTCAGAAGACCAAGATACTGACAGAATTGCAGACCAGGTTCTGGGATTTCAGTTGGGAACAAGAAAGCCACTGCCAGCTGGATTAGCAGCCATGTGTGTTAAACTCTAAAAGGCAATTAGTCTAAATTTTGCCCAGATCCTGAGACTTTTCTCGAGATTTACATTAAAGGCAACAGACTAATAAATCTAGCAGAGGACATTTCAAGGCAGCTCAAACTTCAGATTGTGTCATGGCTAGCATGTGGTGCTTTTAGTCAGATCTACAGTGAGAATTAGGAACAAATGGGTTTTTGTCCAGAGCTGAAATAACCAGCAACCAGAATCATGGAAAGAATTAAATTTGTGAGTTAAGGTACCACTGTATACATTTTTTCTGTGAGAAGAGAGCCCCAGGTAGGCCAGAACATTCAGGGTCACCTTAGGAAAGTAGATCCCCAAGTTTAGCCATCTGAGCACTCAGAGGCCTCTGCAACTGTGGCTGGCTACTGCTCAAGCTGGTGGCAGACCCTGGAGTCATCTATATGGTGTTGGTTTTTCAGGCATGCAGAATGCAAGAGTTGTAGGGTCATGGAGGCTTCCACCTAGATTTCAGAAGGCCCAGGAAGCCAGGCAGTGTGCCTCTGCTAAGAAGGCAGTGAATGAAGCTGTGAGAGTGAAGCTAAAGGTGCAATGGAAATCCCACCAAGCTGGAGGTGCCAGGAAGGTAGAATGTCTACTGAGGAAAACCACAAGCAGTAAGTAAATACAGCCCAAGAGAGACGCCCTATGTAGGCATCAACCAGGAAGGCTACAGGGGTGGGGCTGCCCAAGCCCTGCAGAGCTCACATCTGGCCACATCTTGCCCTGGGTGCTGGACATGTAAATGTAGGATTTAATGTTTGCTCTGCTGGGTTTTGGTCCAGCTTTGGTAGCCCTATTTCTCTCTCTTTCTTTTTGGGGCAGGGTCTTACTATGTAGTTCAGGGTGGCCTTAAACTTACTAGATATCCCAGACTGGATTCAAACTTGCAGCAATTCTCCTGACTCAGCTTTCTAAGTGCTGAGATTACAGCTGTGCACCACCACACTTGGCCCATATTTCTCCCTTTTAGAATGGTAATGTTTACCCTGTGCACTGTTCGTTGGAAGTATTAACCTTCCTTTCGATTTTTACAAGGGCTCACAGCTAAGACTTTCCTTGATTCTCAGGGGACTTTGGTCTTTGACTTTTTAGCAATGCTGGAACTGTTAAGACTTTGAGATGGATTAAATGTAAAGACTTTGTTAAGGTGGATTAAAAGTATTTCTCATTAAAAAAAAGTATTTTGCATAATGAGGAGGACATGAGTTTGTTGGGGGCCAGGGGTGGAATGTTATGGTTCTGACCTAAAATATCCTCCAAAAGCCTCATGTTTGGAAGCAAGGCCTAGTAAGAGGGGACAGGTCACTGAAGGCATGACCTGGAAGGGTGCATTCTTGTCCTTGGCTCCTCTCTTCTCTGTCTCTGTCTATGCTTCCTGGTTGCCATGATGTGAACAGCTCTTCTCTGCTATGCTGATTTTGCCTTGGAGCCAGCTATTCAGACTGAGCCCACTGAAACTGTGAGCCAAAACAAACATCTTTTCCTTTAAGTTGCATAATGTCAGGTATTTTGTCCCAGCAACCGTAAGCTGATTAATATATTTGGTTAAAACTATAATTTCTGGTTTGGAGTTTCTTAGTAATATAAAATTTACACAACAGACATAAAATTAATGTACTTTTTATTGCAAAAGAAAAAAGTATTAACTTTATGGTAAGTTAACTAAAAATGAGAGCAATAGCTTTTCGTGTTTCCTGCGGTAGAGAGACCAGTAACCAGGGCTGGGATGTCTGGGTTTCAATAAACAGGATGGTTTAGTGATGCATGGGGTCTCATGAAGGCAGGGAATAAAGATTGTGCCCAGGAGAAAATTGCAGAAAGCACAGGGGAAAGATTGAAGGCCACTTTTGGGCATGGAGATAGCATGGAGTTGCACTGGGAGCAACTCCACAGAGGCAGAAAGTAAAGCAGATCATTAAGTGTATGCCTATCTTTTAAAAATCTGAACACATTATATTATAACAACTATAAATTGGATCATAAACAGGAGATGTTAGAAGTTTAAAGAGAGGGAACCAGTTTGCAACAACAAAGTAACAGGCAGGCAAATACAGTTAACTACTCCAGGGTGGAAACAATCATCTTCACTAAGCACTTTAAGTATAATGCTGAATGACTGTTTAATTATTTTTAAAAATTCACAAAGGCTATTCAGTTACTATTAGGCCATATCTCCTTTGATATTCTGACTTGCTGATTCAGAATGAATTTAGGTAAGAAATGTTTTACTTGAGAACTTTATGCTATATATTATAAGGAATGATCTTCATTCAACACAGAACATATTAAATCTCAGTGTAAAATGTCAATGTCCAGTATTTAAGAAAAACACAGTCTTTGCTGGTACTATAATGGGATGATAAAGTAACCACCTACCTCACAACAGCTCAGTTCAGGAGTAACTGATTTGGGGGTCCTTTTTAGGGGGACGGAAGAAAGGAGGTATGGGAACTATTCTTTTCTTTTTTTGAGCCAGGGTCTCACTACGTAGTTCAGGTTGGCCTAGAATTTGCGGCAATCCTCCTGCCTCAGCTTGCCAAGTGCTAGAATTACAGGTGCGTACCACCATGCCAGGCTATTCTTTTTAAATGGTGCTGAGGATTGAACCCAGGACCTCGTACATGCTAGGCAATGCTCTACATCTGAGCTACATCCTTGGCTCATTTAAAAAAATTTTTATTTTGAGCCAAGTTCTCACTAAGTTGCCCAGGCTGGCCTTGAATTTGTAATCCCTCTGCTATATATCCTTCTGAGTAGCTAAAATTATAGATGTGCACCAATATACCTAACAAAGCAGTTACCCTTTCTCCTCTTCTTCAGTACCTTGGATTTAGTACAGGCCATTGGACTGAGCTATACTTAATTTTCTTTTCTTTTCTTTTTTGAGGCAGGGTCTCACTAAGTTATTTAGGCTGGGCTCGAACTTGAGACCCCTTTTGCAAACAGAATGTCCTGGCCCTGTGTATGTCCACCTACTCAGAGTGAGGAGAGGCTGAGAGTGAAAGGTTGCACTCTCAGGCTCACATGTGTGTCACAGCAGCTAAGTCTGTTTTTGCCTGCAGATTTGGGTTTCTCATGTGCAGTAAAGCCAAACTCTGGACACCCTAGAGAAAAAAAAAGTGTTGATGAGCACAAAATGACCTAACTGTGAAGTCCTACAAGGAATCCAACCCAGGAGGTGCTAAGAAGCTACCCGCTTTCCATAGCCTTCCACTCTGCCTGCCACAGTCTGGCTTAACAACAGCATTTATAGTCTATGAAGTTTATCCCTTGCAGAAGAGAGAGAAAAGACAAGGGAAAAATCAAAGAAAATGCTTTGATTTAAAAGGGGCTTTCCTGGTTAAGGTATTTGTCTTTTCCTTCCAGCAATTTTCAAAAGAAATAAGATGACAAAGTTGTCTCACCTGCCAGGAGGCTGACTCAGTGGGGTCTGTCAAACTGAAGATAAATAACTAAAGCTCAATAGATGATAACATTTTAGGAGATTTCTTTTTTTTCTTGTGTTACTGGGAATTCAACCCAGAGCCTTTGCACTGTGTCCTTTTTAAATTTCTCATTCTGAAACAAGGTCTTGCTAAATTGCCCAGTCTTGCCTAGAACCTGCAAACCTCCTGCCTCAGGAGGTTTTTTTTCGGAGAAAGGGTCTTGCTGTGTAGTCCAGGCTGGTCCTGAATGCACCATGTAGCCCAGGCTAGCCTCAAACTAGCAGCAATGCTCCTTTCTGCCTCAGCCTCCCAAATTCTAGGATTACAGGCATGTGCCACCACACCCTGCTTATCCAGCTCATTTCTGGGGAATTATAATATTACTGGTAAGTTTACATTACAAACAAAATTTCAGCCAGGTGTGGGAGTGCATGCCTGTAATCCCACTTACTCAGGAGGCTGAGGCCAGCTGACTGATTGCAAATTCGAGGCCAGCCTGGGTAACTCAGCAAGAGCCTCTCAAAATGAAATTGAAAGAGGAGAGCGGGCTGGGGATGTAGCTCAAAACTCCCTTGGTTCAATCCCCAGTACCACAAAAAATAAAGTAAAATTTTAGCCAGGTACTCTATACCACATCCCTGTAATCCCAGCACTCAGGAGGCTAAGGCAAGAGGATCACAAGTTCAAGGCCAGCCTGGGCTACAGAACAAGACCATGTCTCAAGAGAAAACAAAAATGGCCCAACAATAAACAAACACTTAAAATTTGGAGGCCAGTTTTATAATTATTCCTATTTAATTCTGAGCAAGAGACTCACTTGGTCTCAATAATCATTTAAAACTCTTTTTCCTGGAGCACAGTTCCCATTTGTTAACATTTTACATCCTGTAACCAGAGATCTCTGAATGTTTTTTGGCCTAGGTACATATTTTAAATATTTATCCAATACCTCTTCTCCCAAGAACAGGGTCTAGTACACTGTAAAGGAGATGGTCGAGACCTGTGGCCAGCTGAACTGATACAGAACCGTCCTAATGCAGCTGCCAGTCCAGGATAGCTCGCCTCCCCCATTCATGCCCCGCTCTCTTAACTCTGAGCAGAGGGACAAGGAGTTCTTTCACTGCCAGAGCGCAGCAGCAAATAGTCTCAAGAGTAAAGGACAGAACTGAAGAGAAGCTCGTATACTTCCTCTATCCAGGAGGGAGCAAAAGAGGCACTTGGCATTCTAAATTTGTGCTGGTAACTATGGATGTGCAGAAAGGCAGCTCCACACCTTAGAGCAAGAAGGAAAGGATAAGCCAAGGGCCCACTCCTTTGCACCTGCATGGTGCTACTCACAAGCCACCTAGGAGAGGGAATGGGAAGGAAGGGGACCAGGTTACTCAGGACTCATACATGTTAACACCGTTTTCCTACATAACCTATAAAGCCCCACACAATACCAGGTGAGTTTGGGACAATATGCAGTGAATAAAACCTAAAAGACTGAAGATGTTTTCTTGACTACTAAATTAAAATAGACTACAGTATGGCTCTCGCTGACATCACAGATACTCCAATGGATGGCAAATGTCTAACAATACAGGAAGATGCCTACTGCACAACCCCATGCCATCCTGTGCATGATGGTGGGGAGTGGTACAGGCAGTCCCTACTGTGGGAAGAGGCTGTCCTCCTTGGCACTCAGATGAAAGACGGGATGGAAGCAGCTGTTTTGGACTTGGCACTGAGATGCTGACACTCTAGGGCATTTCTGAGGTTAATTCTAACAGGCAAGGAATACCCATATTCCTATGTTGCAGGGGACACAGTAGAAACCATTCCAACCCCGTTATTGTGATTGAATTTATATGCAAAATGGAATACTCTGAATTAAGTAAGATTCAAGAATAATAGCTGGGCCAGGCATGGTGCAGCCCTGTAAGTCCAGCACTCTGGGAGGCTGAGGCAGGAGGTTTCCAAGTTTGAGCTTAGCCTGGACAATTTGGCAACTCAGCAAGATGTCTCAAAAAGTAAAAAGAGCTGGGGATGTTGTTCAGTGCAAAGGCCCTGGGTTCAACATCCAATACCAAAAACAAACAAAACAAAACAAAAAACCTCCAGCTGGGCTAATGACAAACAACACTGGGACTGGGGTCAAAAATACTGCAACACAATCCAAGCTTTTAACCTGCAATCATTTCCTTACCTGTAAAGTATGAATAACAAACTGCCTTGACCACTTATCAATGCAATAGGAAATAAAAAGGAGACAGAATAAGAAAACTTTGGAGTATGTTAGAAACCATGAAGGTCTACACAAATGCAAGATACTATTATATGATGGAAAAAGAAAATCAGAACTTTCAGTGAGTCTGTATTCTTTCTTCTTCTTTTTTTAAATTTTTTTCCCAGTGCTGAGAACTGGATCACTAGGCTAAGTCTCTTTTTTCCTCTCTGTGGAGTAAGTGTGTTCAGATGATCTTTGCATTGCAGGATTCCATGTGAACTGAGTGTCAGACCAAGTCAGAGCAAGTGTCAGAGGTTCTACACTCTGAGAGCAGCGGGAGAGAGGTATGCAGGAGAGAGGTATGTGGGAGACGGCAGGGCTCCCAGCCTTGGGAAGGGCCGGAGGAGTCCAAGAGTAAATGCGACTCACAGCCCACAGAGCATGAAGAACAGCTTAGCTTTCTCCTCCCTTCTACTGTGTAGCTAGCTAATCAAAGCACAAAAGATAATGCTGCATGTTACAACTCAGCAATCACAAGTATTTAAATGAAAAGCACGAAGGTTCTCTGCACTCGATCACAAACATTTAGTCTGGTTATGGAGACAAACACAAATGAAACAGAAGTGATAAAGAAATGCAAAATCATAATTAAGACAACTTTTCCCTGTTTGGTAGGAAGTGTCAGAATTTATTGTAAACAAATTTGAATAAGTGGTTGATGAAATCACTTTATTATTTCAGCCGGGCGTGGTAGTGCATGCCTATTATCCTAGCATTCAGGAGGCTGAGGCAGGAGAACCACCTAAAGTTCAAGGCCAGCCTGGGCTCCATAGTGAGTTCAGGATTAGTCTAAACTACACAGTGAGACCTTGTCTCAAACAAACAAACAAACAAAAAAACCCCCAAACAAACAAAAAAATCACTTTATTATTCCAAATCCTTGTGTTGTGAGTTTAATGGTAAACAGACAAATGAGGTGCTACAGTATGGCTGTCTACAGAGCCAAGAGAAGTATGGAAATGTAAGGCTGCGAGCCACGCAAATGGTGGTCCCTAAGTCCACGTACTAAAACTGGTTATTCCAACCTAAATTCACCTGGCCCCCCAGTGTCCTGACCCCAGAACAGGTCTAATACAAGAAGCAGGAGGTAAAGCAGACCACTAAGAGACAAGCACAGGATCACTTCTCACTTGAAGTAAGGGGGGAGAAACAAAAGCTGTAGAGAGCAGAACCAGCTCAATACTCTGGAAAATGTTACTCCCTAGTACAAAAACTAAACTGCCATCCACAGTTGTGGCTTTCAGTTAACCAAAAAACTGCTATTGGGGTTGGGGATTTAGCTCAGTGGTAGAGCACTTGCCTAAGCAAATGCAAGGCCCTGAGTTTGATCCTCAGCACCAAAAAAAAGAAACCAAACTGCTATCTATTATAACATTTATCAAAATGTTTTTCAAATATGGGGTTTTTATATTTTAAACTTTCAAGTGTTTAGTTTCAGTATTAGGATAATTCAACAATGTAGAGAAGAGAATCTTGTTCTAGGGGGGTTGTGTGATGAATGTACACCCAAGAAAACAACAGCTCAGCAGTGAAGGTCTATCAAAAGCTCATGCTGCTTACATGTTATCTGTATAGTAAAGCTACGAGGTGCTCTGAGAAATCGAGGTTGACTTCTAGGAAAGTTGTTTCTAAATGCATTTATAAATAACAGTTGTGGGGCTGGGGATTTAGCTCAGTGGTTAGAGTGCTTGCCTTGCAAGCACAAGGCCCCAAGTTCAAACCTCAGCACCAAAAACAAAAACAACGACAACAACAAAATAACAGTTGTATGTTTTTTTGGGAGGTGCTGAGGATCAAACCCAGGGCCTTGTGCTTGCTAGGCAAGTGCTCTACCAGTGAGCTAAATCCCCAACCCAAGAGCTGTACGTTTTCAGAATGTGCTATTATCTATTAATTGATGTACTGGAACCAGCAGGAGAGCATAGTGTGAAGAGCAGTGCTGGATCAAGGTAGGGCGTCTGCAAGGTCAGAAGAAGCTTTGTAAAGAAAGCAGAAGAAAATCAAACAGGGTGAGAGCAAGAGAAGAGCAGTCTTTGAGAGGCGGGGAGGACATAAATGCATCCAGGGCAGGCTGACAAAAATTCTGGGGAAAGCTGGGCGTGGAGATGCACGCCTGTAATCCTGGCACTCAGGAGGCTGATGCAGAAGGATCTGTAAACTCAAGGACAGCCTGGGCTCCATAGTGAGTTCAAGGCCAATCTGACCTATATAGTAAGACGCTGTCTCAAAAAACCATTAAAAAATTATATATAAATATATATACATACACACACACACACACACACACACAGAGTTCTGGGGAAGAAGAAACAGGTGTCACCAGTGCTGAACTACAAGGCTATGCCAAATTCATTTCTCTAACATAGTAGTTCTCACTTATGTACTATAGCACACTTCAACAGTTTCTTCATTTTGTCTAATGGAGTTATATTGCATTTTGAACTCTGTTGTTGAAACTTTTTCTGTTAAAAGAGTTTGTCTGTTGTGTTCTTTTTTTTTAAGATCTGAAGTGCTTTTTACTGGTAACAGGAAAATTTAAATTTCTCTCTTCTCTAGCTGGCAGCTGTTTACTGTGTGCACCAGCAGGCTTATAAAAAGGATTCTGAAATACCTGATGCGACATGAATTGGACTTCTAGTTAATGTACAGTGTACACACTTTTCCTGGGTGGGAACTTTCAGAACTCCTGTCCTTTTCCCTATCCCCATCAATTAGCTAGCTAGACTCTTGCTCTATATCAGTACATTTTTCCTTATAACAAACTACAAATTAACTCTTTTTCTGAGACAGGGTCTCACTGGTCTCACATTCCTCAAGCCTCCATCTCCTAAAGGCTGAATTACAGGAGTGTGCCACCATGCCCGGGTCTTCATTAACTTTTTAAAAATTAATTTTTACTTTTATTAGTACATGTTTGCAATACATAATGACTCCACTCTTCGTGGGGAGCTGGTACATGTACATAACACACCTAATTCTTTTTACATCCCCTTCTCATTCCCTTCCTTCCCTATTAACCTTTTTTTTTGGGGGGGTGCTGGGGATCGAACTTGGGGCCTTGTGTTTACTACGCAATCACTCTACCACTGAGCTAAAACCCCAACCCCTGCCCCATTAAATTTTAACTCAGTTGTTCTTGACCAATTTTGTCCAAGTAAATATGGAGACCAACACATTTCTTTTATATCTCTATTCATTGCTCACTAAAACAATAAGGAAAGCATATCTGAAAAAACTAGAGTATCTTCTGATGCAAGCAAGCTACATCTCATTGAGAATGGCCACTTCAACAACCAAATTTCTAAAAGGCTAATTTGTAAATAATAAAGACAAAAACCAAAGAAGAAATGGGAAGACACAGCACACTACTTCAGTATATATTTTTTTCAGAGACAATGTATGAATCTTCATTATGAGAGGGAAAAAAAAGCCTCTATCTCTGATTTTATACCCTGAGGGTATCTCACCAGTCCCCCATCCAACCTAAACTGTCTACAGACGCTCTAACTCTGAGTTGCTGGCAATACCACTGAGTTCTCTGAACTGAGTTCTCTAAATGGGAAATAAATTGGATTTTTAAAAGATTTTAAAATCTTTCTCTTTTCCATGATAAGTAGATAATGTGTAGCACCGAGGATTGAACCCAAGACCGTCACACTGAGCCATATCCTCAGTCTTTTTTTGTATCTTTTAATTCTGAGACAGGATCTTGCTAAGTCACTAAACTGCCGGGACGGGGCTCGAACTTGCAATCCTCCTTCCTCAGCCTCTCAGAGTGATGGGATTATAGGTGTGCATCACCACATCAGGCTCAAATTACTTTCTTTTTGTTGTTGTTTTGATTTTTTTTTTTCCCCTGAGACAGGATTTTGCTTTGTAATTCAGGCTGGCCTTGAACTCACCATGTAATCCAGGCTGGCAGCGATCCTCCTGTCTCAGCCTCCCAGATGCTGGGATTACAGGTGTGTGCCACCATGCCTGGCTCAAATTATTTTCTTAATTGTCCAAAATATAAAAATACTGGCTGTAATTCTGAAATGCTCTAAATGCTAAGATACTAAGAGCCTGGGACCAAATAGAAGATGATCTTTCAGAGTGGCCACCATATAGAGGCTGCTATTCCTGGCATGGGGCAGAGTAGAGCTATTAAGATGGTGGGCCTGATGCAGCAGCATGAGCTAAGAACCCTGTGTGTGGGGGGGTGTCACTCAGTCTCATTCCTGGTGTGCAGGGTACAGCTTGCCTAGCAGCTTCTTCTCCCTTAAGTACATAGTTAGGTACTAGTCTAAAGTGACAGCTTTTTGACTTAGGTAGCTGGGAACTACTTATGGCTAAAAAGGGAACCCTAACTGCAAAGATTTTTATGGATACTGGGTCTGCTCTAATACAAATTTTGGGTTCCTCAAGTGCTGGAGTTGGTGTAACTTTATCTCCCAGAAGCAGCTAAAAAGAATGAAGGGAAAGCCAGGCCCAATGGTGCCTGCCTCTAGTCCCAGATACTCAAGAGGCTGAGGCAGAAAGATTCCTTAGTCCATGAGTTTAAGACCAGTCCGGGAACCATACTGACACGTTGTCTCAGAAAGAAAAAAAGAAAAGGATGAAGGGAATTCCTACAGTAACTGCATACTTAGAACTCTTACCCAAAAATAGGAATGTGGAGAATGAGAGTTCCAAGATACTCCTTTCATTGTAAGGAGCTATAAAGACCACAAATATGATACAGGGTATTCCAGACACAACACAGATAGAGTCAAACTTAACAGAAGATTGAAGGGGAAGGAGGAACCTCAGCAGCTGACTTCTGAATATAAAAAATAAAAGCAGTGGCAGGAATAGTGGGAGAGAAGATTTGCCTGTACTGTCAATGCATTTAAAAAACAAAAAAAGCCGGATGTGGTGGCACATACCTGTAATCCCAGCACTCTTGAGGCTGAAGCAGGAGGACTGTGGGTTTGAGGCCAGCCTGGATTAAAAAGGAGTTCAAGGCCAGCCTGGACTACTTAGTAAGACCTTGTCACAAAAAAAAAAAAAAAAAAAAAAAAAAAAAAAAAAAAAAAAAAAAAAAAAAAAAAAAA